>DWSA01000073.1:0-20455 GCA_018244955.1 Ardaris pityusa | reverse complement strand
CGGCCGGATTGCTTGGCAAGAACAGCAACGGGCTGGTCAACAGGGCCGGAGCGCTGCCGCTCAACCGGTGAGTACCGGCTGCGCCGCTGACACCGGGCTCCCCCGCATCACAAGATGCATTCTGGTTGAGGTTGACGCACAGGGTGCCGGCTTCGGACAGGGTCACGGTCAGGCTGTAGTCGGGGGCCGCCAGCGGCGCCTCGTCCGAGCCGCCACCGCCACAGGCGGTGAGCAGGGGGGCCAGCAGGCAGGCCAGGCGGGAGTAATGTGGTGTCATCTCTTGTCCTTGGGCAAGGGGGCCTTGGCCCCCTCTTCTTATATATGGATGGGGTGGATTCAGGTGCGCTGGCGCAGGCGGCGCCAGAGCGTCAGTGGCAGCAACCAGAGCAGGTTGGCTGCCCCGCCGCCGCTGCCGTCGTCCACCTGGAAGTGGATGATGCCGTCATCGGGCGGGGTGACCGGCTTGCTGCACTGGGCGCCGGTGCGCTGGCTGATGCTCCAGCCGTTGATGCGGCCCCGATTGCCGGGCTTGCTGTCCACTATCTCCAGGGTCCAGCGGCCGGCCAGCGGCTCCCCTTCCAGTGCGCTGAAGGGCTGCAGGGGCAGCAGCTCGGTGGGGAACACCCCTTTGAGGCGCGGCAATGGGCTGTAGCCCTTGTTCCAGATCTGGATGCGGGTGCCGGAGGGGGAGTTGAGCCAGATCTCCAGCTCATCGAGCGCCGGGTGTTGCAGATCCAGGTTCAGCTGCAGCCGGTCGCTCACCCTGGCCTCGCTGCTCTCTATCAGCAGGCTGGTTTCACTGAGGCCACGTACCTCGTCGCTCATGGCATCGCTCAAGGTCAGCGGCTGGCCGCTGGCACGGCTGACGATGGGGGCGCCGATGGGCAGGGTCAGCGACTGCTGCCACTGGCGCTCGGTCGGGCTGGTGCCGCTCATGGTGAGGCTCACCGGCAGTGCCACCTCGTCGCCACAGGCGAGCGGGCTCTGGGCCAGCAGGCGCAGGGTGGTGGTCATGCTGGCACCCGCCGCGAGGGTCGCCGGTTGCCAGCTGTAAGGATCGGCCTGCAATCCGGTTGGCAGGGTGAGGGTCAGCTCATTAAGAGTCACCGGCGCCTTGCCCTGGTTGGTGAGGGTCAGCTGTACCGACTGGCGCTGCCCCAGCTCGATGACGCTGCCATCACTGAGGCCCACATTGACCGGTGCCTGCAACAGGCCGTGCTGGCGAAACGCCTGCTCCAGCAGCCTGGCATAGGGACGCGCCGGGTAGAGCCGGGCGGCGGTATCCACCGTGATGCGGGCCAGCTGCGGCATGCGGATGGCCGGGCCGAGACCGAAGTGGGACTCGATGATCAGGCGATCAAACTCGTCCCGCGCCCCTTCGCCCTGCTCGGCGACCGCGGCCAGCAGCGCCTGGAACAGCGGGGTGCCCCACAGCTGGTCGCCATTGCTGCCGTTGATGGTGCGGTGGGCTGGGTAGTTGTAATCCGGGTGGTAGCGGGCGCGCAGATCGTCCAGCTGACGCGGGGTGCGGTCGGTGAATCGGGCATCCCAGTTGAACACCATGGCGGGCTCGAACTGGCGGCCGGCTTCGCTGCGCTGGCGATGGCTGGCGGCCAGGTAGTCGCTGAAGCCCTCGCCGATGGCGCCCCAGTCCGCCTCGTCCCCGAGATCCGGCACTATGTGATGCTGCACCGCGTGGCCGAACTCGTGCCAGATCACCATGGGATCCTCGGCATCGGGCACGCCGCTGCGACCCAGTTCCAGCCTGCGTTCGAACGGATCATAGAGGGAGTTGTCCTGATAGCCGGCCTCGGTGTCGATGTCGAGCGCCCCCGGGATGAGGTCGCTAAAGCCGAGGCGCTTGAGGTGGCGCTGGGCCAGATCCAGGTGGTAGTAGGCGTTGATGTCGGCAAAGCCGCGATCATCGCGGGTGAGACGAAACGCCTGCGGGTTGTCGGCGCTGAAGGGGGCTGTGTTCGGCTCCATGGCATCCACCACCCGGGCGTGGGGGCCGCTCAGCAGATAGCGTCCACCCGCCAGGGTGACCGGCAGCGGCACCTTGTCCTGATAGGCGGCGTCCGCCAGTTGCAGGGCTTCGTGCCAGACGAGGCTGGCGTCGCGCAGCTGGGTACGGGGATCCGGATCGAATACCCGAGCCTCCAGCCGGGTGTCGCCGGCGTCGGCGACGCGGCTGGCCTGAGTGGCGGCCGCATCCATCCAGCGACCGAGCTCGCGGCTGCCGTCACAGCTGGCGAACAGCTGCACATAGCTGGCCTTGGCGTTGCCCGCCTGATGCTCGCGCACCCGCTGGCGCAGGGCCGGCACCAGGGTGTCACCGTCACGCCAGTACCAGGCTTCGACCGGACCAAGGGTGTCGATGTCGCTGCCGCCATCGCGCAGCTGCTCCAGCAGGGGATCCAGCGTGCCGGCGGCGTCGCAGCCGGGTTCGCTGCTCTGCAGCGGCCGGCTGTTGTGATAGATGCGCCAGGGCTTGCCTGTTTGATCGACGCTGACGGCGGCCTGAATGGTGGCCACCGGCAGGCCGTTGACCAGCTGGCGGAAGCTGTAGTGATGGCCGAGCAGGCTGGCCCGCTCGTAGTCGGGGGCCAGGCTCACGCCAAGACGCTGCTCGAGCCACTGCTTGGGTGTGGTGGTCAGCGGTTGCTCATCGACAAACTGCAACTCGGCCGCCAGCAGCGGCTGGGAGAGCAGGGTTGTCGCCAGCCAGAGGGCCAGGGAAGAGGGTTTCATGGTTTACTCCAACACAAAAATGAGAAAAGGGATCACCGGCCGACTCCCGCCAGGGTGAGCAGGAAGGCGTACTCGCGGGCCGCCTGCTGGCGCGCGTTGCCCGGGCTGGTGCGGTGGCCGCCGTCGAGGGCCGTGCTGAGCAGATAGGGGCCCGCTCCCGTGCTGTGTTCCCGCAGGCGGGCCACCCACTTGAGCGGCTCCCAGTAGGGCACCTGACTGTCGTACAGCCCGGCCGTCACATAGACGGGGGGATAGGGGGCCGCATGCAGGTTGTCGTAAGGGCTCAGGCGGCGCATGGCGGCGTAATCGGCGGCAATGGCCGGGTTGCCCCACTCGGCGTACTCCTGGCGGGTGAGCGGCAGTTCGGGATCGCTCATGGTGCCGATGAGATCGACGAAGGGCACCTGCAGCACGGCCCCAGCGAAGCGGGTCGGTGCCTGGTTGAGGGCCGCCGCCACCAGCAGGCCGCCGGCGCTGCCGCCCATGGCAAACAGCCGGGCGGGGTCGATGGCGGGATCCCGGGCCAGCGCATCGGCCACGGTCAGGAAGTCGTCCACGCTGTGCTGCTTGTGGCGACCGCGCCCGGCCAGATACCACTCATCCCCCAGCATGCCGCCGCCGCGCACGTGGGCGATGGCGTAGACGAAGCCGCGATCCAGCAGGCTCAGCACCTGCGGCTGGTAGTAGGGGCGCATGGGGGTACCGTAGGCGCCGTAGCCGTAGAGCAGCAGGGCCTTGGGGGTGTGGATGTCCTTGCGCCACACCAGGGAGACCGGCACCTTGACGCCATCCTTGCCCACTACCCAGCGGCGCTCGCTCTGGTAGGGGGAGGGGAGGGCGGCCCGGGAATCCGGCAGCCAGCGGCCGCTGGCGAGATCGAGCAGGCGCTGGTGCGGCGGCTCGGCCATGCCCTGGCGGCGGATCAGGATCTGCCCGCTGGCGGGGTCGTGGGCGCCCTGGATCCAGGCCGTGCCGGCCCCCTCGGTCAGCAGCAGACGGTGGCTGAGCCGGCCGCGGCCATCCAGCACGTCGAGCCAGTCATCCCCGTGATGGCGATACTGCAGCACCGTGTAGTCGGCAAACAGGCGCCACTTCTCGAGGCTCCTCTCTTCGCCAGACCAGAGCGGCTGCCACTCTCCCTTGGCCACCTGGCTCAGGTCGGCCACCTGATAGAGGCCGAGGGCACCGTCCCGGTTGCTCTTGAGCAGCACCCGCTCCCCCTGGGTATCCAGGTAGTACTCAAGGCCAGCCTGACGGGCCTTGAGCAGAGCCGGTGTGCCCGCGTCCAGCAGGTACTGCTCGGCACTGTCGTGGTTGTTGCTCTGCAGCAGCAGGTGGCGCCGATCCGTGGTGCGATAGAGGCTCAGCAGCCAGGCGGGATCCGCCTCCTGGTGGATCTGCTGCTCCTTGCCATCCTGCCAGGCCCACAGCTGCCAGGGGCGCAGGGTGCGAGGTTCGTTGGCGATGGTGTAGAGGGTCTTGCCGTCCAGGCTCCAGAGAAGATCGCTGGCCCGGTGGGTCAGGGTGGCCAGGGGCTTGCCGTCGGCCAGATCGAGCAGGGTGATGCGGTAATCCCGATCGCCCTGCAGATCTTCGGCCAGAGCCAGCCAGCGCCCGTTCGGGTGCAGGGCCCAGCCGGCGAGCTCGTAGTAGCCGCTGGCTGGCTGGCGGGCTGCCAGCCGTTGGCGGGGCTCAGCCTGCTCGTCGCTGCGCTGCCACAGGCTGCCGTCGGCTTCCATCCGCCACTGGCTACCCGCCTCGCTCTGCCACTCTTGTGGCATGGGCTCACCGCGTGCCTGCGCCTGCCACTCGGCCTGCAGAGCCTGTTCCAGCGGCCGCTGCGCGGCGAGCTGCCGCTCGGTCCAGCGGTTCTGCTCGCCCAGCAGGGCCAACAGGGCGGGATCCTGGCGGCTGTCGTTACGCCAGCCGCCATAGGGGTCGAGCCGGGCCCGTTCCCCCGGCATCGGCAGCGGGCGGTGAGGAATAAGCGGGGCCACGATCGGCGCCGAGGTGGCGACGGCCTGGCTTTGGGTATCGGCAGTCGCAAGGGCGACAGGCTGGGCCGGCGCCGGATTGGCCAGCAGGCTGGCCAGCATCAGGAGTGCGTGCATCAGAGCCCCACGAAGGTGTAGCGCAGGCTGGCGCTCAGGGAGCGGCCCGTCTGGGTGTAGAGGCCCGCATCCGTGCCTGCTTCCAGCCCGGCCACGTCCTGATAGCGGGTGTAGCGGGTGTCGAGCAGGTTGTCGAGCTTGAGGTTGGCCTTGAGGGCGTCGGTGATCTGCCAGTCGGCGGTCAGGGCAAAGCTGAGCCAGCCGGCGGTTTTCAGGCACTCGCCCTGCTGCTGGGTCAGGCTGTTGCCACAGCTGGGCACCCGGCTCATGGCGGCGGCGTAGTCGGCCTGCAGCCCCAGGCTCCAGTCGTTGGCCTGATAGCTGAGGCGGGTGTTGCCCTCGAGCGGAGTGAGGTTGCGCGGCGATTCGCCCTGGCTGGTCTTGCCGTCGACCCAGCCCAGCTTGGTGGCCAGCTCCCACTGCTGGGTCAGCCAGTAGCTGGCGGCGATCTCGGCGCCCCAGGTTTCGGACTTGGCGACGTTGCGGTATTGACGCAGCATGACCCCGTCGCTCAGGCGAAAGCCCACCTGACGCCAGTCGACGAAGTTGTAGTAGCGGTTGTAAAAGAGGGCCGGCTTGATGCTCCACTCATCCCCTTCGCCGCTCACCCCCCATTCGAAGCTGTGGCTGGTCTCCTCCTTGAGGGCCGGGTTGGCGATGATCTCGAACGGCGGCAGGGCAAAGTAGTGGGGGATGTTGCCGTACACCTTGTCGTAGGAGGGGGCGCTGAAGCCGTTGGCGTAGCTCAGCCAGCTGCGCCACTGCTCGTTGAAGCGGTAGCTGGTGGCCAGGCTCGGCGAGATATGCCAGCTGTGGTTGCTCTCGCCCCGGCCATCCTGCGGGCTCAGCCACTGCTGATCCATGCGCAGGGTCGGGGTGAACTGCCACTGGCCCAGGGTCGCCACGTCTCCCAGCCAGATGCCGGCCCGATCGGTGCGGGCGCTGCTGAAGGGGGCGGACTGGGTGGGCTGGGGAATGCCGGCTTCCAGCATCAGCTTCTCCACCGGTCGCTCGTGCCGGGTGCGCGCCAGCTCGATGCCGTAGCTCAGTTTGTGCTCGATGGGGCCGGTAACCAGATCGCGGCGGATATCCAGCTCGCTGCCGATCAGCTGTTCGGTGAAGGTGGCCAGCTCCCGCTCGCTGCGATAGCGGGGGTAGCCGCTCAGCTCGTCATTTTGCAGCAGGCTGCGCTTGTTGGCGGTGTTCTTGGCGTAGTTGCCGTGCAGGTTCCAGGTAAAGCGGTCGGCCAGCGGGTGGCCGAGATCCTGCGCCTCCCAGCTCAGCTTGCCGCCCTGGGAGCGCTGGGTGCCGTTCTCGCGATACTGGCGCACCTGCCACTTGCCATCGGGCTGGGGAATTTCGCGCGGCCCCTGATCCCGCTTGGCATTGTCTTCGAAGTAGTCGAGCTCGAGGCGCAGCAGATGCTGTTCATTGAGGGTCAGGCTGGAGCTGGTGGAGGCGCTGAGGCCATCGAGATCCGCCGGGATGCGGCTCTGGTCGTAGTTGGCGGTCTCGTGTCCCTGCCAGCCGGAGAGGCGCAGCAGGTGGGCGCTCTCGCCCCAGCGGGCGGCGCCGGTGGCGCTCAATTTCTGCTTGTCGCTGCTGCCATCGTGCAGCACCTTGCTGCTGAGGTAGGCATCCTGGCCCTGCAGGTAATCTTCCGGCTGCTTGGTGGTGATGACCACGGTGCCGCCGATGGCGTCCGAGCCGTGCAGGGCGGAGCCGGCCCCCTTGGCCACCTCGATCTGCTTGACGTCATCGAGATCGAAGCTGAAACGGCCCACCTTGTCGTTGAGGTCGTCGGCGCCGAAGCCGTCGCTGACCCGGACCCCGTCCTTGATGATCAGCACCCGGTTGCCGCCGATGCCGCGGATGCTGATGTTTTGCGGCCGGCCCGCCGAGCCGGTCACCGAGACGCCGGGTTCGTTCTTGAACACGTCGGTGAGCTCGGTGGCTATCTGGCGCTCCAGATCCTCTTCGGTGATGACGGTGATGGAGCCCGAGATGTCGGACAGTTTCTGTTCGACCCGCTGACCCTTGACGACTATGGTCTCGCGCGCCTTGGGCTGGGTGGTGCCGGAGGTGTCTATGCCGGCGGCCAGCGCTGTACCGGACAGCAGCATGGGCCAGTAGTGAAGCAGTGTTTTCATGTTGAGAATAATTATTATTTGAGCCTGAAGGCCGCGGATTATTGCAGAGAGGTCCAGTCAGATCAACGATTGATAATCATTATCATTTTGTTTTTATGATCCTGATCAGACTGCATTTTTTGATGAAGGCATCAGTAGCAAAGCGGGCCAACGTTTGCGCCTGCAGGGCGCTGGACGGGTGGACAGGGGATGAAACGGGGGAGGGTGGCAAGGTGTTGGCTGAGGGCTTGGCAGCTCATGCCAAGGTGATATCGGCAATAAAAAACCCGCTGCAGGAGCGGGTTTTCAAGGGGCAGGAGGCGGCTATCAGGGGGCGCGATAGAAGCGGTTCAGCTCGTTCATCACCTGGATCATGACGCCCATGTCGGGGGTGCCGTGCTTGATGGGACGGTAGCTGTTTCGCTCCAGCAGCTCGAAGTCACCCTGCTTGTTGAAGTGGGTGATGGTGTTGCCCTGATAGATGGCAAAGTCGCGCTGATCCCCCGCCAGCAGCCAGTTGCGCGGGCTGGTATCGAACAGGTTGCGGCCGATGCTGTAGTCCCGCGGCGCATTGCGCACTCCCAGCATGCTCTGCATCAGGGTCGGCACCAGATCCAGGTGGCTGCTCACCGGGCTCGTCGGCAAGGTATCGTTGCCCGGCCAGGCCAGCACGAACGGCACCTGCACCTGATAGGGCGAGTAGTTGGTGCCATAGCCCCAGCTGTTGTTCTGGGTCTCGTTGAACTCCTGACCATGGTTGGCGGTAACCACGACGATGGTCTGCTCACTGAGCCCCTGCTGTTGCAGCTGGGCCAGCATCTGTTCCAGCAACTGGTCGGTATAGAAAACCGCATTCTTGTAGCGGTTCTCCAGCTTCACCAGATTCTCGGCCTGATAGGCGGTGGCCGGGTTGAACTTGGTGAGCTCCGGCTGGAAGGGGCCCTTCACGTTGGCCGGCAGCTGGTAGTCACCCGGGCTCGACAGATAGACCAGCGAGAACCAGGGCCTGTCTGGCGAGCGCTTGGCGAGCCACTGCTGCCAGTCGCCGATGAGCTGGGTGTCGTCGGTCTGCTCGGAGACGAACACCTGCTTGCGCAGGCCGGAGAGAATGCTCTGGCGGTACTTCTGGGCATCTTCCAGCGCGCCGAACAGGCCGAACTGGTAGTCCTGGCGCAGCATCTCGTCGAACAGCACCGGCGGCGTCTTGTCGTTGCGAATGTCGTCGTAGTAGTGACCCGGCAGGCCGTAGAACAGGCTGAACATCCCCATCACATCGTCGTTGCCACCGCTCATGTGGTTGGCAAAGTTGAGGTGCTGATCCGCATAGCGCTGCAGATTGGGCATGTTGATGTTGTTGAGCATGTCGGCCCGCAGGGAGTCGACCACCACGATCAGCAGGTTCTTGTGGGTCAGCGGAGCGTTGACGCTGAGCGGACGCAGCGGGTAGCGCAAGCGGCTCGCATTGTCAACATCCTGTGACTCGGCCTTCTTCTCGTACTGATCCAGATCCAGCCAGCCGTGCTTGGCGAGGAAGCTCTTGGCGGTCATCGGGTAGGAGAGCGGGAAGTTGGCGCGCTGCATGGTGATGGGCTGATACAGGGTGGCATCGGCCCAGCTGTTGACCACGTGGGTCAGGATGAAGCAGACCAGCAGGGCCAGCCCTACCTGATTGCCGTACTGACGGCGCTTGCGCTTGTTGATCTTGCGCCAGACATAGGCCGACAGCAGCAGTTGCACCAGGAAGATGGTGGGCACCGCCACGAAGATGATGCTCCAGATCGAGCCCTCCTCGGTCTGGGCCTGATCCAGCAGCAACTGCCACACCTGGCCGTTGAGGTGGAACTTGAACAGCTGGAACACCTGGGTGTCGATGAGCAACAGCACCAGCGCCAAAGTGGCGATGATGGCCGAGATGAAGCGCAGCGGCTTCTCTTTGGGCAGCACGAAACTCAGGGGGAAGATCGTCAACAGATAGGTGACAAAGCTCAGAAACGAGAAGTGACCGATCCAGCTGATGATGAGATAGGTCACGCCGAGCGTGGTCGACGGCCAGCTGATCGCCCCCAGGTAGCGGGTGGCAATCAGCATGGCCAGAATGATGTTGAAGAAGGAGAACCAATGCCCCCAGGTGATCAGGCGAGAAACATTATCACGATAGGGGTTGCCGGTTTCGACCATAGTGATCCATCTGCTTGAAAAACATCAAAGAATGCGAAGAGACTCAGTGAGCATCGTGGCGATGATCCACCGAGGCGGTGAGCGCCTGGATGTATTTTTCGGTGATCGCCTGACGCTGGGCCGGGGCCATGCCATTGATGATATTGGTGGTCAGGTTGCCGAGCACCATCAGACTCAGATCCACCGGCGCTTTGTGCTTCTCCAGGGCGGTGATCAGGTCGTTCATCAGGGCGTCAAACTGCTCGTTATTGTACTTTGATACGATGGGCATAATCTTGGGTTCATCTCGGTTCAAAGCGCCTTATAATACTTCACCCTTTCGGCTAACACTATGGCTTTGTGACATGAGTCTCGATATCGACAAGATCATTCTTCACTCCCTGCGCCAGGGCGGCGATGGTCAACCTCACGCCGACACCCGCAGCCAGCTCCTGCCTGCCGATGAGGCGGTACAGGGGCTGATGGCGGAGCTGCATCGCATTTACAACGGCAAGGGGGGCAAGGGTTTTGGCTTCTTTGCCGACCCCGAGGCCGCCGTCGCCGAGCTGGCGGAGGGGGAGAGCGCCCCCAAACAGCCTTCTCCGCTCTTTCGCATCGCCCTCGAACGGCTGCTCGGCGAACAGACCGACTTCGTCCCCTTCTCGGTCGAGATGACCCAACTGCTGGTCAAGCAGCTGGTGGAGCACGCCCTCGACGAGCAGGGGGTGCTGCTGTTTGCCAAATACAACTACGTGGGGGTGGATTATCTGATGATCGCCCTGCTGGAGGGCAAGGAGAGCGTCACCGTCAGCGAGGCGCTGGAGCTGCGTCACATCCAGTATCTGGATATCGGCAAATTGAACCTGGTAGCCCGCATCGATCTGACCGAATGGAAAACCCAGCCGGATTCGCGCCGTTATATCACCTTCAGCAAGGGCCGGGTTGGTCGCAAGCTGGGTGACTTTTTCATGGATCTGCTGGGTGCCCGCGAGGGGATGGATGCCAAGATCCAGAATAAGGGGCTGCTGCAGGCGGTGGACGATTATTGCGACAGCCGCCAGCTCGAGCCGGCCGAGCGCAACGACTACAAGAAACAGGTCTTCAAATATTGCACCGAGCAGGCCAGCGCCGGTGAAGAGATCGAGATCAAGGAGCTGTCGGCGGAATTGCCGGGCGATGGCGATCTCGATTTTTACAGCTTCATCGGTCAGGAGTACGAGCTGGAAGATCGCTTCCCGGCCGACCGTTCGACCCTGCGCGGCTTGACCAAGTTCGTCGGCTCCGGTGGCGGCCTGACTTTGAGCTTCGAGCAGAAGCTGCTCAACAGCCGGGTGTTCTACGATCCCCAGACCGATACCCTGACCATCAAGGGGGTCCCGCCCAACCTCAAGGATCAGCTGCTGCGCCAGTCGTAATGTGATCTGCTTTCCAGTTTTGGCAAAAAGACACCGCACTTCGCTGCGGTGTCTTTTTATTTAACGGGGTAGGCAGCAGCGAAACCAACTCGGTGCTTTGTTAACAAATTAAACAGAATAATCCCCGTGAAAGGGTTTTCAGTGAGGTGAAAACCCTTTCATTCATGTTTTTTTATTTCTCTTTGGTAATTTAATTTCTTAATTTGGCGATAAATATGCCAATAAATGGCGATAACCCCCTGAAATAAGAAAATGTTTTCAGAACTTTCTGGAAGAAAATACGTAATTGCGTTTCAAAAATGCGAGTTGCGTCATGTGAGGCGGTAACGGCTTGGGATAATATTCATCTCGCACACAATGCTCTTACAGCGCGGAACTAATACAAGGAAAGGCTCATGAAAAAGAAATTGCTGTCATCCCTGATCGGTCTGGCTACTCTGGGCGTGGCTTGCTCTGCCACTGCCGCCATTGACGAAGGTCAACTGACCATCTGGATTAACGGTGACAAGGGATACAATGGTCTGGCCGAAGTAGGTAAGAAGTTTGAAGCCGAAACCGGCATCAAGGTGACGGTTGCGCACCCTGATCAGGTGGAAGTGAAATTCCAGCAAGCCGCTGCCACTGGCAACGGTCCGGACATCTTCTTCTGGGCTCACGACCGTTACGGTGAGTGGGTCAAGGCCGGTCTGCTGGTCCCCGTGACCCCGAATGCAGCCACCAAAGCCAAGTTTGAACAGTTCGCCTGGGATGCCATGACCGTCGATGGCAAGACCTACGGCTACCCGGTTGCCGTGGAAGCGGTCAGCCTGATTTACAACAAGGATCTGCTGCCGGAGCCGCCGAAGACCTTCGAAGAGATCGCCAAGATTGACGAGACTCTGAAGAAGAACGGCAAGCGCGCCATCATGTGGGCCTATGATACCCCTTATTTCAGCTACCCGCTGGTGGCTGCCAACGGTGGTTATGCTTTCAAGAAAACCGCTACCGGGTATGACGTGAAAGACACCGGCGTGGCCAACGCGGGTGCCAAGGCCGGTGTCGGCTACATCTCCGAGATGATCAAGTCCGGTCACCTGGAAAAAGGCATCGACTACGGTGTGATGGACGCCAAGTTCAACAAGGGCGAAGTGGCCATGATGATCAACGGTCCCTGGGCCTGGAGCAACCTGGACAAGAGCGGCATCAAGTACGGCGTAGCGCCGCTGCCGACCCTGAAGGGTAAACCGGCCAAGGCCTTCGTTGGCGTGCTGGGTGCCACCATCAACGCCGCCAGCCCGAACAAGGATCTGGCCATCGAGTTCCTGGAAAACTACCTGCTGACCGACGCCGGTCTGGCACCGGTCAACGCCGACAAGCCGCTGGGCGCCGTGGCGCTGAAGTCCTTCCAGAAGACCCTGGAATCCGATCCACACATCAAGGCAACCATGCAAAACGCCCAGAATGGCGAGCCGATGCCGTCCGTGCCTGAGATGAGCCGTTTCTGGTCCTCCTTCGAAACTGCCCTCAAGAACGTAACCTCCGGCCGTCAGAGCGTTGACGAAGCCCTGGATACCGCTGCCAAGCGTATCGTTCAGTAAGCACGCACTACCCGGGAGGCCGCAATGGCCTCCCACTCTCTCAAATCTCTCTTGGCGTTATAAAGGTTAATTGGCATGGAAGTAGTACCTTCTATTGAATCCTATGCCGGTCCGAAGGATAAGCACACCTGGCTTAAGTGGACCATTGCTGCTCTGGTAGCCATCCTCAACGGTTATGCAGCCGTGATGATGTACGCCAGCGGTGAGTGGGTATTCGCTCTGCTGGATCTGGTGGTGGTCTCCGTCGGTCTGTATGTCTTCATGAACAAGAAGACCTATGCCCACCGCTATATCTTCCCCGGTGTGGCCGGCATGGTTGTTTTTATCATCTTCCCTCTTGCCTACACGATCGGCATCGCCTTCACCAACTATTCGGGATCCAACCTGCTCTCCATCGAGCAGGCGCGAGATTACCATCTGAAAAAAACCTACAAGGTGGCGGGCGGTGAATTCGATTTCACCCTCTTGGGTGGTGAGAACAATCAGTTTCAGCTGCTGCTGAAACAGGACGACCAATCCTTTATCAGTCAACCCGTTACCCTGATGAGCAACAAGGCCCGTGAACTGGCTGTCCGCGAGGGCAGAGTCCATGAACCGGTGCAGGTTGTTCAACTGCAACCCCTGGCAGGGGAGGCCGTGGACAAGGTGGCACCCATCCGGGCCATCGTCGACCATCGCACCCACCTGAGCGCACTCGATCTGGTGCTGCCGGATGGCGGAACTCACCTGACCCTGAGCAGCCTGCGCAAGTTCGCCGCCCAGAAGCAGCAGTACACTCGTCTGCTGGACGGTGCCGTGCTCAAGTCCGGGGTGGTGATCAAAGACAGCAACCTGCTGCGTGACAACCAGAGCGGCGAGCTGATGCTGCCCAACGGCGACACCGGCTTCTATCAATACATCGACGAGCAGGGCCAGTTTGTCGGCAAGAGCGTGGCACCAGGCTTCGTGGTGAGCGTGGGCTGGAAGAACTTCGCCCGCATCGTCACCGATCCGGGTATCCAGGCACCGTTCCTGCAGATCTTCGTCTGGACCGTGATCTTCTCCGCCTGTTCGGTGGGCTTCACCCTGGCCATCGGCATGGTGCTGGCCTGTCTGGTGCAGTGGGAGTCCCTCAAGGGGCGCGGTTTCTACCGGGTCATGCTGATCCTGCCCTATGCCATCCCGGCGTTCATCTCCATCCTGGTGTTCAAGGGCTTGTTCAACCAGAACTTCGGTGAGATCAACCTGTTCCTGGAAGCGGCGTTCGGCATCAAGCCGGACTGGTATACCAACCCCTTCCTGGCCAAGGTGATGATCCTCATCGTCAATACCTGGCTTGGCTACCCCTACATGATGATCCTCTGCATGGGGCTGCTCAAAGCCATTCCGGAAGATCTCTATGAAGCGTCTGCCATGGACGGTGCCGGTCCGGTGCAGAACTTCTTCAAGATCACAGTGCCGCTCTTGATGAAGCCGCTGACACCGCTGTTGATTGCCTCGTTCGCCTTCAACTTCAACAACTTCGTGCTCATCCAGTTGTTGACCAACGGCGCGCCGGACATCATAGGCGCCAGCACCCCGGCCGGTACCACCGACCTGCTGGTGAGCTACACCTACCGGATCGCGTTCCAGGGCTCGGGTGGTCAGGACTACGGTCTGGCCAGTGCCATCGCCACCGCCATCTTCCTCATCGTGGGTGCGCTGGCCTTGCTCAACCTGAAATTGTCCAAAGCCGACAAGCAACTGTAAGGAGGCTTCAACATGGCAATCGTACAACCCAAATCAGTCAAATACCGGGTGTGGGCAACCCACCTGGTGATGTGGGGCTTCCTGGCACTGATCATCTTCCCGCTGATCATGGTCATCGCCATCTCGTTTAGAAACGGCAACTTCGCGGTAGGGGAGATCATCCCCTCCAACCCGACCCTGGATCACTGGAAGCTGGCGCTGGGCATGTCCATCACCAACGCCGACGGCAGCATCACGCCGCCGCCGTTCCCGGTGCTGACCTGGTTGTGGAACTCCATCAAGATCGCAGGCATCACCGCCCTGATGATCGTGGTGCTCTCCACCACCTGCGCCTACGCCTTTGCCCGCCTGCGTTTTCGTGGCAAGTCCACCATCCTGCAGGGCATGCTGATTTTCCAGATGTTCCCGGCGGTGCTGGCACTGGTGGCCATCTATGCGCTCTTCAACAAGATTGGTGACTACATCCCCTGGCTGGGTCTCAACACCCACGGCGGCCTGATCCTGGCCTACATGGGCGGCATCGCCCTGCACGTCTGGACCATCAAGGGCTACTTCGAGACCATCGACTCTTCCCTGGAGGAGGCGGCGGCCATCGACGGTGCCACCCCGTGGCAGGCATTCCGCCTGATCCTGCTGCCCTTGTCGGTGCCCATCCTGGCGGTGGTGTTCATCCTGGCCTTCATCGGTTCCATTACCGAGGTGCCCATGGCCTCCATCCTGCTGCAGGATGTGAACAATCTGACCCTGGCGGTCGGGGCCCAGCAGTACCTCTATCCGCAGAACTACCTGTGGGGCGACTTTGCCGCGGCGGCCGTGCTGTCGGGCTTCCCCATCACAGTGGTGTTCCTGTTGGCGCAGCGCTGGCTGGTGGGTGGTCTCACTGCCGGCGGCGTGAAAGGTTAAGGTTCATGGCCGGGGGAGCCGACTCCCCCCGCCATCACGATTTGCAAAGATTCAAGAGCGGAGCTCGACATGGCTGAAGTAGTACTCAACAACGTTCGCAAAAATTACGACCCGGCTGTTCACAAGGACACCCTGCGCAATATCAACCTGGCCATCAAGGAAGGGGAGTTCATCGTCTTCGTCGGTCCGTCCGGTTGCGGCAAGTCCACCCTGCTGCGGATGATCGCGGGTCTGGAAGACATCACCAGCGGCGAGCTGACCATCGGTGGTCGTTACATGAACGACGTGCCGCCGGTAGAGCGCAACGTGGGCATGGTGTTCCAGTCCTACGCCCTCTATCCGCACATGAACATCTACGAGAACATGGCCTTCGGCCTCAAGCTCAAGAAGATGGACAAGGAGAACATCCACAAGCGGGTGATGCGCGCCGCCGAGATCCTGGGTCTCGAGCCGCTGCTGGACCGCAAGCCCAAGGCACTCTCCGGCGGTCAGCGCCAGCGGGTCGCCATCGGTCGCTCCATCGTCCAGCAGCCGCAGGTGTTCCTGTTTGACGAGCCTCTGTCCAACCTGGATGCCGCCCTGCGGGTCAAGATGCGCATCGAGATCGCCAAGCTGCACAAGGAGCTCAACTCCACCATCATCTACGTGACCCACGACCAGGTGGAGGCCATGACCCTGGCCAACCGCATCGTGGTGCTGAGCCCGCTCAAGGGCGAGGCGACCACCAACCTGGAGCAGTTCGGCACCCCGCTCGAGCTATACCACAACCCGGACAACAAGTTCGTGGCCGGTTTCATCGGCTCTCCCAAGATGAACTTCCTGGCCGGTGAGCTGGTGGAGATTGGCGAGCAGGAGTGCGTGGTCAAGCTGACCACCGGCGATACCGTGCGTGCCCGGGTCGATGCCCGCAGCGGCGCGGTCGGCGACAAGGTGGAGCTGGGCATTCGTCCCGAGCACCTGGTGCCGCTGGATCACCCCCATGCCGACAGCAAGGTGAGCGGGGTGGTGCAGGTGGCCGAACATCTGGGGGCCGAATCCTTCGTCTACATGGACGTGGCTGGGCACGACTTCACCGTCAAGGCCAGCTCCGACGTGGACGTGGCCACAGGCCAGCAGTACAGCGTCGGCATTCCGGCCGAAGCCTGCTACCTGTTCGATGCCAAGGAGCAAGCCTTCCCGCGCACGGCCAAATACATCCGCACCTGACCAGGGGCGGCTGCCGAGGTTTTCCTTTCTTTAGATTCAATGCCTTTTTGCCGGTCGCAAGACCGGCTTTTTATTGCCTGCCGTTTGGCGAGAACGGCAGGCGAGGTGGCAGGGCTCAGCCCTCGAGTGCGGCGGTAATGTCGGGCACGAAGTGCTGGTTGGCCAGCGGCGGGCGCTCATACCCCTCGGTGTTGATGGGGGGCAGGGTGATGGGCTCGTAGTGGATCGCCTCATAGGGCACCTTGCCCAACAGGTGGGAGATGCAGTTGAGGCGGGCGCGGCGCTTGTCGTCCGCCTCTACCACGAACCAGGGACAATCCTCGGTGTCGGTGTAGGTGAACATGTCGTCCTTGGCGCGGGAGTACTCCACCCAGCGCGAGCGGGACTGCAGGTCCATCGGGCTGAACTTCCAGCGCTTGATGGGGGTGTTGATCCGCTCCTTGAACCGTTTTTCCTGCTCCTCGTCGCTGACCGAGAACCAGTATTTGATCACCGTGATGCCAGAGCGGATCAGCATCCGCTCGAACTCGGGGCAGGCCCGCAAAAACTCGCGATACTCGTTGTCGCTGCAAAAGCCCATCACCCGTTCGACCCCGGCCCGGTTGTACCAGGAGCGGTCGAACAGCACCATCTCGCCGGCAGCGGGCAGGTGGGCCACGTAGCGCTGAAAGTACCACTGGGAGCGCTCGCGATCCGAGGGGGCGGGCAGCGCCGTGACCCGGCAGACCCGGGGGTTGAGGGGCTCGGTGATCGCCTTGATGACGCCCCCCTTGCCGGCGGCGTCGCGGCCCTCGAACAGCACCACCACTTTCAGCCCCTCCTGCTTGACCCACTCCTGCAGTTTGACCAGCTCCTCCTGCAGATGGGCCAGGTGGTGCTCGTAGGTCTTCTTGTCCAGGCGCGGGCGTTTCTTGCTCTTGTCCTTCGGCATGATCTTCTCCTTATTGACACTTTTCCAGATTGCACCAGGCAGGCGTCACTGCCAAGAGGGTCGTGCTACACTGCCGCCCCGTCAATAGTCGGCACCAGAAACAGGAGAAAACATGAAGCAATTTATGGAGATCGCGGGCCGCCAGATGGCCTATCTGGACGAGGGGCAGGGCCCGGTACTGTTGTTTGGTCACAGCTACCTGTGGGACAGCGCCATGTGGGCGCCGCAAATCGAGGCCCTCAAGGGGCAGTATCGTTGCATCGTGCCCGAGCTGTGGGGCCACGGCGATTCCGACGAGCTGCCCGAGGGGGTCTGCACCCTGGCAACCTTGGCGCGCGATCATCTGGCGCTGCTCGATGCGCTCGGCATCGATGAGTTCGTGCTGGTGGGTCTCTCCATCGGCGGCATGTGGGGCGTCGAGCTGGCACGCATGGCACCCGCGCGCCTCAAGGGCCTGGTGCTGATGGACAGCTTCGTCGGCCTCGAGCCGCAGATCACCTGCGAGCGCTACCTCGGCATGCTGGCGATGATCGAGCAGCTCGGCACCATCCCGGCCCCCATCGTCGAGCAGGTGGCGCCGCTGTTTTTTGCCGACCAGCCGGATGCCGGCCTGATGAGCGGTTTCAAGGCGCGCCTCGCCGCCTGGCCGGCCGACAAGGTGGCCACCATGGTGGCAGTGGGCCGCAGCTTCGTGACCCGCGAGGATCGCATCGAGTGGCTGGAAGCGATCAGCGTACCTGCGCTGGTGATGACCGGCAGTCAGGACAAGGCCCGGCCGGTGCTGGAAGGCTATCTGATGGCCGAGGTGCTGGGTTGCCCGTTCAAGGAGGTGCCAGCGGCCGGCCACATCGCCTCGCTGGAGAACCCCGCCTTCGTCAATGAGCAGCTGGGCGCGTTTCTGGCTGCGCTGTAAGCCTGACGATGATCGTGAAAAAGGGAGCCGAGGGCTCCCTTTTGTTTGTTCGTATCTCACGGCGAATCACCGTTACCAGATATAGCCGAGGGCAAATCCTGCATAGAGTTCGCCATCATGCTGGACGATGGGGCTGTTTTTAATATCCCGATCATACCATTCGTAGTTCATGGCAAACATGCCAATCCAGTTGGGGCTGAAGCGATAGCTGGTGATGAGCGCCGCCATGGGGGAGAGGGTTGACCCCGTATCCCAGGCCGGGCGCTGGGCGGTGGCCTCGCTTTCGGAGATGCCGCCGAAGTAGTAGTTGGCCATCTTGTCGCTGCGCATCATCAGCCCCATCCCCGGCATGATCAGCAGGTTGTCGCGCTGGATGGGGAAATCGGCCCACAGCAGTAGCTCCTGACCCTTGCTGCGGCCGGTGATGTCGCTGTTGGCCCGTACGGTCAGCAGGGCGTAGGGAGTGATGATGTTGCCACCGATCCCGCCTTCCAGCTGCCATTTGCGCTGTTCCATGCCGCTGAAGGCGGGCGAATCCTCGGGATCCAGATTGCCAAAACGCACCCGGCCATAGCCATACAGGGCGACATGTTCATCCTTGTGGAAGTAGTAACGCGCCCGATCGCCGAGAAATATGAACTGCTTGCCGAAGTAGATAAAGCCCGGGATGGCGTAGGTGGCATTATCCTGCGCCTCATAGCGGGCTTGTCCCCCGATGAGCGCCGCACCGGCGACAAAGCCTTGTGGCACCGGGCTGGTGGGACTGTCGCTGGTGAGCAAATCCATGGAGCCAAGGTCGATATCGGCGCGGGTGGGCATGGCGGCCGCGAGGAGCAGGGCCGTCAGCCCTGCTGCTCTGATTTGACGCAAAAAGGTCATGGACACTCCGTTGTCACGATTGCATGGGAAGTGGGTTATTTCGCCGCGGGCAGCTCTTCGCGCTTGGGCCAGGCGTTGAGCACCGCCTTGACCAGGGTGGCGAGGGGAATGGCGAAGAAGACCCCCCAGAATCCCCACAGGCCGCCGAACACCAGCACGGCAATGATGATGGCTACCGGATGGAGGTTGAGCGCCTCGGAGAAGAGGATGGGCTCCAGCACGTTGCCGGTGAGCACCTGAATAACGGTGTAGACCACCATCAGCCAGGTGAACTCCGGCGTCAGTCCCCACTGGAACAGAGCCACCATGGCCACCGGTACCGTCACCGCCGCGGCGCCTATGTAGGGGATCAGCACCGAGAAGCCGACCGCCACCGCCAGCAGCACCGAGTAGCGCAGCCCCAGCATGGCGAAGGCCACATAGCTGATCACCCCGACGATCAGGATCTCGATGACCTTGCCACGGATGTAGTTGAGGATCTGCTCGTTCATCTCCACCCAGACCCGGTTGACCAGGGTGCGGTTGCGCGGCAGGAAGCGGCGCAATCCGCCCATCAGGATCTGCTTGTCCTTGAGCATGAAGAACACCATCAGCGGCACCAGGATGGCGTAGATGAGGATGGCCACCACGTTGATGAGGGAGCTGAGGGAGGCGCTCACCAGCTGTTCGCCCCCGGTCAGGATGCGCTGGCGGATGTTGTCGATGATGGTTTCCACCAGGGTGACGTTGATGAGCTCGGGGTACTGCTCCGGCAGGGTGCGCACATAGTCCTGGGCATGGGAGAGCATGGCCGGGGACTCCTTGGCGAGGTTCAGCCCCTGGCTCGCCAGGGTCGGGATGAGCCCGAGGAACGCCATGGCGGTGAGGGCGATGAACAATAGCAGGATGAGGCTGGTGGCCAGAGTACGGGAGAGTCCGGCCCGCTGCAGCCGGCTCACCGGCCACTCCAGCAGGTAGGCCATCACCAGCGCCACCAGCAGCGGCGCCAAGAGATCACCGAACAGCCAGAGCACGGCGAAACAGGCCACCAGCAGCAGGAACAGGGTGACGGCATCGGGATCGGAGAAACGGGTCTGATACCAGCGCTTGATGACTTCTAACATGGCGACATCCTTAGGTTACTGGGGCTTGCCGTGGTGCTGGGCCCCGACCACCAACTGCAAAGAGAGGGTATTGTCTGGCGCCTCCTGCAACGTGAAGGCATGGCCCTGGCGTTGCAGATAGGCGGGAATGTCCTGCCGGGAGCCGGCATCGGCCAGCCGGATGGACAGGGATTGACCGGCGTTGGCCTGACGCAGCCAGAGCTTGAGCCGGATCAGCGGCTCGGGGCAGCGCCAGGGGGTCAGGTCGAGGTATTCCATGGAGGCTCCATCGCGCGTGAGGCGGCTATTATGGCCGTGATGAGAGCGCGAAACAACGCTTGTAGCCCTTGATGGGCAAGGGTATTCTGCCGGTGTCCCGGTAGGGTCTGATTGGAGATAGAGATAACGTGGCACGCTTTTCCCCCCTGATGGCATCGCTCCCCCTGCTGGTTTCCCTGATGGGTGCCACTTTCCATGCCCAGGCCAACAACCAGCTTCCCGACATCGGCACCGCCGGGGTGGCCGCTCTGCCCATCGAGCAGGAGGTGCGCTACGGCAACGCCTTCATGCGCTTTGCCCGGGCTGGCTTGCCGATCATCGATGATCCCGTCTTGAGCCAGTACATCGACGATCTGGGCCAGCGGCTGCTCTCCAACGCCGACGGCGTGCGTTT
>DWSA01000072.1:0-20591 GCA_018244955.1 Ardaris pityusa | reverse complement strand
ATGTTCATCATCGGCAGCGGCATGGAGTAGACACCCGGGGTGCCGTTCAGCTCGGCGATGTGGGCGTACAGCGGCATGCCTTTGGCAGCAGCGGCAGCTTTGGCGTTGGCCAGGGAAACAGCCAGGATGGCGTTGGCGCCGAACTTGGATTTGTTCTCGGTACCGTCGAGGTCGATCATGATCTGGTCGACAGTGGCCTGGTCCTTGGCATCTTTACCCAGCAGAGCTTGAGCGATCGGGCCGTTTACGGCTTCGAGGGCTTTCAGCACGCCTTTACCCAGGAAACGGCTCTTGTCGCCGTCACGCAGTTCCAGCGCTTCGCGGGAACCGGTGGACGCGCCAGACGGAGCGGCTGCCATACCAACAAAACCACCTTCCAGGTGAACTTCGGCCTCAACGGTCGGGTTACCACGGGAGTCGATGATTTCACGACCGATCACTTTAACGATCTTGGACATGTGTATTTCCTCAGGTTTCGTAAAAAAACAACAAAAATATGCCAAAAAAAGCGGCTGCGGCACAGGGCCCCAACCGCATTTATTTTCAATTACTTCAGATTACGCTTCTGATACTCGCCTGCCGCCTTCACAAAACCGGCGAACAGGGCGTGGCCATCACGGGGAGTCGAGGTGAACTCCGGGTGGAACTGCGCGGCCACGAACCAAGGGTGATCCGGGATCTCGATAATTTCCACCAACTTCTTGTCGGCGGAGAGACCGGTCACTTTCAGGCCTGCTGCTTCAATCTGCGGCAGCAACTTGTTGTTCACTTCGTAACGGTGACGGTGGCGCTCGTAAATGGTCGGGCTGCCGTACATCTGGCGTACCTTGGAACCTTCCACCAGGTGGCAGAGCTGGGAACCCAGACGCATGGTACCGCCCAGATCGGACTTCTCGGTACGAGTCTCGACGTTGCCTTCGTCATCCACCCACTCGGTGATGAGACCCACCACCGGATAGGCACAATCCTTTTTGAACTCGGAAGAGTGAGCCCCTTCCATGCCTGCCACGTTGCGGGCGAATTCGATCATGGCTACCTGCATGCCGAGGCAGATACCCAGATAGGGGATCTTGTTCTCGCGAGCATACTGGGCCGCCTGAATTTTGCCTTCCACGCCGCGCTCACCGAAGCCACCCGGCACCAGGATCGCGTCCAGACCTTCCAGCAGCTCGGCGCCACGGGTCTCGATGTCCTGGGAATCGATGTACTTGATGTTGACGGACAGACGGGTCTTCAGACCACCGTGCTTGAGCGCCTCGTTGACAGACTTGTAGGCATCCGGCAGGGATACGTACTTGCCGACCATCCCGATGGTCACTTCTGCAGTCGGGTTGGCCTCTTCATAGATGACCTGTTCCCACTCGGCCAGATCGGCCTCCTTGCACTCCAGACCGAAACGCTCGGTGAAGTAGGAGTCCAGATTCTGGGACTTGAGCAGTGCCGGGATCTTGTAGATGGAGTCGACGTCTTTCATGGAGATGACGGCGCGCTCCGGCACGTTGCAGAACAGGGCGATCTTGGCGCGCTCAACGGCCGGAATGGCACGGTCGGAGCGGCAGATCAGCACGTCTGGCTGGATACCGATGGAGAGCAGCTCTTTGACGGAGTGCTGGGTCGGCTTGGTCTTCACTTCACCGGCGGCAGCCAGGTAAGGAACCAGCGTCAGGTGCATGAACATGGCATTGTTGCGGCCCACTTCGGCAGCCAGCTGACGAATGGCTTCGAGGAACGGCAGGGACTCGATGTCGCCCACGGTACCGCCCACTTCGACGATGGCAACCTGATGGCCTTCGGCACCGGCAATCACCCGCTCTTTGATGGCGTTGGTGATGTGCGGGATCACCTGAATGGTGGCGCCCAGATAGTCACCACGGCGCTCTTTACGCAGCACGTCGGCATAGATGCGACCGGTGGTGAAGTTGTTGCGACGGGTCATCTTGGTGCGGATGAAACGCTCGTAGTGGCCCAAGTCCAGATCGGTCTCGGCCCCGTCCTCGGTTACGAACACTTCACCGTGCTGGGTCGGGCTCATGGTGCCCGGATCCACGTTGATATAGGGGTCCAGTTTCATGATGGTCACATCCAGACCACGGGCTTCCAGAATGGCTGCCAGAGAAGCTGCGGCAATGCCTTTGCCGAGGGATGAAACAACGCCACCAGTTACAAAAATATATTTTGTCGTCATGCTGAACCTGAAAGAAGTTTAGGGAATTTTAAGGGGTGCTTCGGGGATGAAGCAGGACGGGGAAACAGTATACCAAAACCCCCTCTCCCAAACAATGAACAAAAATCTATCAGGCTCCCGGCGCCCCCATCTTGCGCCAAATCAACTTTGTTCGGTTTCCTTGGCCCGGTCCCAGGCGGCATCGAGCTTTTCCAGCGAACAATCGCTCACTTTCAGCCCTTCTGCGGCGATAAACTGCTCAACCTGACGAAACCGGCGTTCGAACTTGGCGTTGGCACCCCGCAATACCTGTTCCGGATCCTTGCCCAGATGGCGCACCAGGTTGACGGTGGCGAACAAGAGATCGCCGAGCTCATCGCTCACCCGTGCCTCGTCCACGTCGGCCATCAGCGCCTCTTCCATCACCTCGTCGATCTCCTCGTGGATCTTGTCCACCACCGGGCCCAGCGTCTTCCAGTCAAAGCCGACAGTGGCGCAGCGCTTCTGGATCTTGGCGGCGCGGGTCAGGGCCGGCAGCGAGAGCGGGATGTCGTCGAGCACGCTCTCCTTGTCGAGCGCGGCACGCTCTTTGGCCTTTTCTGCCTCCCAGTTCACCTTCACCGCCTGCTCGTCACCAAGGTTGGCATCGGAGAAAACGTGGGGATGGCGGCGGATCAGCTTCTCGCTCACCGTATCGACGATATCGGCGAAATCGAACAGCCCCTGTTCCTTGCCGAGCTGCGCGTAGAACACTACCTGAAACAGCAGATCGCCCAGTTCACCCTTTAATCCGTCCCAATCCTGGGTTTCGATGGCATCAGCCACCTCGTAGGCCTCCTCCAGGGTGTGCGGCACTATGGTCTGGAAACTCTGCTTCAGATCCCAGGGGCAACCCCCGTTCGGGTCGCGCAATCTGGCCATGATGTCGAGCAGTTGAGGCAGGTCGTAACGTTGGGACATGGGATATTCGCTTCTTGATTCGGAAAACAGTGACCGACCTGGCGGTCGGTCACGAGTTGGTTGTTGATGACAATCAGAGGCGCTTGGCGCTGATCACGTCGTTGAGCTGACTGAGCTTGGCCAACGCCCGGTTGAAAGCGTTGATGTTGTAAATCTCCAGCTCCATGTCGATCTCGGCGGTCTGCTCGCGCACGTTGGAGCGCGAACGCACCCCCATCACGTTGATCTTCTCGTTGGCCAGCACGGTGGTGATGTCGCGCAGCAGACCGGAGCGGTCGTTGGAGAGGATGCGGATGGTGAGGCCGTAGCCGCCGGAGTAGTTCTCCCCCCACACCGCGTCGATCAGCCGCTCCGGGTTGCGACGGGAGAGCTCTTTGAGCTGCTCGCAATCCTCGCGGTGGATGGAGACGCCACGACCCATGGTGATGAAGCCCTGGATGCCGTCCCCCGGAATGGGCTGGCAGCAACGGGCGATATGGGTCATCAGGTTGCCGACCCCTTCCACCACTATGTGATCCTTGGGCTTGGGCCGGAACGGCACGTTGGCCTTCTGCTCCAGCTTCTCCAGCAGGCGACGATCTTCCTCTTCCGCCGTCGGCTTGTTGTAGCGGGTGTCGAGGTAGTTCAGCAGCTGGTTGATGCGGATGTCGCCGCTGCCGATGCCGGCCAGCAGATCTTCCAGCTCGTCGGCATGGAAGCGCTCCAGCACCACCTTGTCCACCTTGGAGAGGGTCAGGTTGTGCCTGTCCAGCTCCTTCTCCAGCAGCTCCTTGCCGGCGGCGATGTTCTTGTCCCGATCCAGCTTTCTGAACCAGGTGGCCACCTTGGCCCGCGCCCGGCTGGAGCGCAGGAAGCCGGAGTTGGGGTTCATCCAGTCGCGGCTCGGGTTCGGCTCCTTCTGGGTGATCACCTCCACCTGATCGCCGGTCTGCAGCGCATAGGTGAACGGCACGATGCGGCCGTCGATCTTGGCGCCGATGCAGCGGTGGCCGATCATGCTGTGCACGTGATAGGCAAAGTCGAGCGGGGTGGCGCCCGCCGGCAGGTCGATGACATCCCCTTTCGGGGTGAAAACGTAGACCCGGTCCTCGAACACCTGACTGCGCAGGTCTTCGAGCAGAGAGCCGCTCTCGGAGAGATCTTCCTGCCAGGCGAGCAACTTGCGCAGCCACTCGATCTTGTCTTCGAAGGTGTTGGCCTTGCCGCCGGCTTGGGCCCCTTCCTTGTAGCGCCAGTGCGCCGCCACGCCGAGCTCGGCATCCTGGTGCATCTGGTCGGTACGGATCTGGATCTCCACCGTCTTGCCCTCGGGCCCCACCACGACTGTGTGGATGGACTGGTAACCGTTGGGTTTGGGGTTGGCGACATAGTCGTCAAACTCGCGGGGAATGTGGTGGAAGTGGGTGTGGACGATGCCGAGCGCCGCATAGCAATCCTGCAGCCGCTTGGTCACCACCCGCACCGCCCGCACGTCGAACAACTCGTTGAATTCGAGGTGCTTCTTCTGCATCTTGCGCCAGATGCTGTAGATGTGTTTCGGCCGGCCGTAGACCTCGGCCTCGACCCCCGCCTCTTTCAGGGCATCGCGCAGGGACTGCACGAACTCGCGGATGTAGCGCTCCCGATCGAGCCGTTTCTCGTCGAGCTGCCTGGCGATCTGCTTGTAGGTATCCGGGTGCAGATAGCGGAAGGCGAGATCTTCGAGCTCCCACTTGAGCTGACCGATGCCGAGCCGGTTGGCCAGCGGCGCGTAGATGTTGGTGATCTCCTGGGCCATCAGCACCCGGGTCTCTTCATCCGCCTTCTTCGCTTCCCGCAGACAGGCGATCCGCTCCGCCAGCTTGATCACCACGGCGCGCACATCCTCGACCATGGCGAGCAGCATGCGCCGCACGTTGTCGACCTGTTCCGGCGAGGTTTCGCTGCGGTGCAGGGTCTGCAGGGAACGGATGGCCTCCATCTCCAGCACCCCTTCCACCAGCTTGGCGATCTTGGGGCCGAAGTCCTCGTCCATCCGCTCCTGGCTGATGAGACCGGCTTCGACGAAGGGGTAGATGATGGCGGCCTTGAGGGTGCCGAGATCCATGCTGAGCATCAGCAGGATGCCCACCATCTCGACCCCGCGTACCAGCAGGCGGTTGGTGAGCGCTTCGTCACCGAGCGTCAGACAGTACTGGTAGACGGTTCGCAGCTGATCCTTGTCACTGTCACTCAGGGTGAGCGAGCTGACCCACTCCTCCAGGGTGAAGTTGTCTTTCAAATGAATATCGCGAACCGCAACCATGGTATCAATCCTTTAAATTATTGGGCCGAAGGCTGTCGCCCCCTCCCCCTCATGAGAATGCCTCAAATGGGGATATGCGGAGATTTTTTCAAGGCATATTGTCAAGAAAGACAATAGAGTTCTCCGCCAGCCCCTGCCGATTTACGAGGGTCTAGATTACCCCAATCATGGCCGCCCAGACAGCGTTATGGACCGGGCAAATGCCACCCGACCTGGCAAGCCGACGCCCCTTCGGCCACAGCGTTTCATCTGCCCCGCAGCGCCCGTTACTTGCGCTCGAACAGCGCCATGGACTCCAGATGGCCGGTGTGGGGGAACATGTCGAGCATGCCGAGCCGCACCAGCCGGTAGCCCCCTTTCACCAGCACCTGGCTGTCACGCGCCAGAGTGACCGGATTACAGGAAACGTAGACCACCCGTCTGGGTGAAAGTTTCACGACGTGCTCCATCACCTCGAACGCACCGGGACGGGCCGGATCCAGCAGCACCAGATCGAAGCCTTCCCGTGCCCAGGACATGCCGGCGATGTCGCCGCTCAAGTCCGCCTTGTAGAAACGGGCATTGCCGATGCCGTTGCGACGGGCGTTCTCTTCGGCGCGCGCCACCATGGCCAGCTCCCCTTCTACTCCCACCACTTCACGGGCCTGACGGGCCAGCGGCAGTGTGAAGTTGCCGATACCGCAGAACAGATCGAGCACCTTGTCATCCTTGCCCGCCTCCAGCCAGGAGAGCGCCTGCTCCACCATGCGCTGGTTGACCGGCGCGTTGACCTGAATGAAGTCACCGGGAGCGAATGCAAGAGACAGGCCATCCAGCGAGTAGGAGGGGGCAAACTGCTGGTGCAGCGGCTCAATCTGCTCGTCGCCCGCCTGCAGATAGAGATCGATCCCCTGCGTCTTGGCAAACTCGATCAGCTGCGCCCGATCCGCCTCGGTCGGTCGGCCGGTATGGCGCAGCAGCATCAGGATCCCCTGCTCGGCCTGGATAAGCTCCGCATGGCCCAGCTCGCGCTGGCTCTTGAGACGGTTGAGGCACTCGCGCAGCGGGCTGATCAGCACGGAAAGCGGCTCGGCCAGCACCGGGCAACCGCCGATCTCCACCAGATCATTGGACTGGCGACGACGAAAGCCCACCCGGGTGCAGCGGCCGTTCTTGTCGAACTTGATGGCCAGCCGGCAGACCCGGCGATAGGCGCGGGACTCTCCGCCCAGCACGGGCTCGAGCGCCGGGGGCTGGATGTTGCCGAGCCGCTCGAACAGGCTGACCAGACCGGCCTCCTTGGCGGCGCGCTGATCCGCTTCGGCCAGGTGCTGGGCACTGCAGCCGCCGCACTCGCGGTAGTGGCTGCAGAAGGGGGCGATGCGATTGGCCGCCGGGGTCACCACCTGTTGCAGGGCGGCGTGGGCATACTGCTTCTTGTCTTCGAGGATGCGGGCCTTGACCTGCTCACCGGGCAGCGCCCCTTCGATGAAGATCGCCTTGCCCTGGTGGCGGCCGATCCCGACGCAGTGGTGATCCAGGCTGTCTACCGTAAATTCAATGCGTTGGGGCTGGGTGGATTTCTTTTGGGGCTTGAAAAACTGGGCCATAAAACTTGGTGCCTATAGGTGGCTATGTCATGATTGTGGAATCTGCAGCAGGCTATTGTCCCACAAGAATAATAGTATGACCAAATACGGCCTGTGGGCCCGCTCCCGCTCGTTTACGCCATTGCCAACCCTGCTCATCGGGGGACCATCCGCATGACCAAATACGGCCTTCGGGCGCGTGTGCTGGCCTTTACCATCTTGCCGACCCTGATCATCGGCGGCCTGATGGCCGGCTATTTCACTTTCCACCGCTATCAGCAGCTGGAAAACAACCTCATCGATCAGGGCATCAACATCATAGAGCCGCTGGCCATCGCCAGCGAATACGGGATGACCCAGCACAGCCGCGAGTCGCTCAAGCGGCTGATCGGCCTCACCCACCGCAAGAACTCGCCGCTCATCAAGTCCATCGCCGTCTTCACCCAGGACAACCAGCTGTTCGTGACGTCCAACTACCACAGGGACTTCACCCGGCTGCGGCTGCCGGACGGCAGCCAGATCCCCGAGCTCACCAGCGTCACCCTCTATGGCGATGACATCATACTGCGTACCCCGATCCAGGCCGAGACCAGCATGGACGGCTTCCCGCTGCCAAGCGACGTGGAGCCGCCGATGATCGGCTACATCTCCATGCAGATGACCACCGATCGGGCCATGATCCTGCAATACCGCGACACCTTCTTCGCGGTGATCATGGTGCTCATCGGCATCGCCTTCAGTACCCTGTTTGGCTTCAGGCTGGTCAAGAGCGTGACCCAGCCCATCACCGACATGGTGCAGGCGGTGCACAAGATCAGGGAGGGGCGACTCGATACCCGGGTCAGCGGTCAGCTCACCGGCGAGCTGGACATGCTGAAAAACGGCATCAACGCCATGGCCAAGGCGCTCTCGGAATACCACGAGGAGATGCAGCAGAACATCGATCAGGCTACCTCCGACTTGCGCGAGACGCTGGAACAGATCGAGATCCAGAACGTCGAGCTCGACATGGCCAAGAAGCGGGCGCAGGAGGCGGCGCGGGTCAAGTCGGAGTTCCTCGCCAACATGTCCCACGAGCTGCGTACCCCGCTCAACGGGGTCATCGGCTTTACCCGCCAGCTGCTCAAGACCAGCCTGACTCCGAGCCAGACCGACTACATGCAGACCATCGAGAAGTCGGCCCGCAACCTGCTCGGCATCATCAACGACATCCTCGACTTCTCCAAGCTGGAGGCGGGCAAGCTGCAACTGGAGCACATCCCGTTCAGCCTGCGCGACACCCTCAACGAGACCATGCACCTGCTCGGCCCCAGCGCCCACGACAAACAGCTGGAACTCTCCCTGCAGGTGGATGCCGAGGTGCCGGACTACCTCACCGGCGACCCCATGCGCCTGCAGCAGGTGCTGACCAACCTCACCGGCAACGCCATCAAGTTCACCGAGCACGGCAACGTGGATGTGCGCATCGAGCAGATCGGCAGTGCCAGCGGCAGCAAGGTGCGGCTCAACGTGCTGATCCGCGACACCGGCATCGGCATCTCGGAAGAGCAGCAGCGCCAGCTGTTCCAGGCTTTCAACCAGGCCGACTCTTCCATCTCCCGCCGCTATGGCGGCACCGGCCTCGGTCTCGTCATCACCCAGAAGCTGGTGCAGCAGATGGGTGGCCAGATCCGGTTCGAATCGGAGCTCGGCAAGGGCTCTGTCTTCTCCTTCAGCCTGGATCTGGAGGTCTCTCCCCTGCCCCAGACCGACAAGCTGCCGCTGGATCGAATCCAGGGCAAGCGGGTCTGGCTGCTGGAGCCGGATCCCTTCAGCCACTCCGCCCTCTGCGCCCTGCTGGCGGAGTGGCAGCTGGAGGTGCAATCCCTGGCCAGCGACGCCCCCTGGCCCGAAATGAGCAGCCAGGACATGGTGATCATCGGCAGCGGCACCCAGCACAGCCCGCAGCAGGTGGTGGCGCGCCTCGACGGGCTGGATCGCCAGCAGAACACCATAGTGCTGCTCAGCAGCCACGAGCCTTCGCTCTACGAGGCCATGCTGGCCCATGGCGCCCAGCACTGCCTCTCCAAACCCATCAACCATCGCAAGCTGCTGCACGCCCTGCTCTCCCCCGAGGCGATCCGCAGCGCCCCGCTGCCGACCCCTTCCCCGCGCAGCGTGCAGGAGATCAAGGTGCTGGCGGTGGACGACAACGCCGCCAACCTCAAGCTCATCGCCGCCATGCTCAAGGAGATGGTGAGCCAGGTGGTGGTGTGCAAGAACGGCAAGGAGGCGGTCAGACTGGCCCAGAGCCAGCCCTTCGACATCATCTTCATGGATATCCAGATGCCGATCATGGACGGTATCAGCGCCACCCAGGCGATTCGCAGCCAGTCGCTCAACACCGAGACGCCCATCGTCGCGGTCACCGCCCACGCCATTCCCGGCGAGCGGGAGCGGCTGATCCGCCAGGGCATGGACGACTACCTGGCCAAGCCCATCGACGAGGCCATGCTGGCCAAGCTCATCACCGACTTCGCCCATCGTCGCCACCAGAATCACGCCAGCCAGCAGATCGACTGGGCGCTGGCGGTGCGCCAGGCGGCGGGCAAGCTGGATCTGGCCAAGGAGATGCTGACCATGCTGATGGCCAGTTTCGACGAGGTGGATCCGGTGCTGGAGGCGGCGCTTGCCGGCCAGGTGGAGGATAGCGAGGTGCTGGCCCAGCTCCATCGCCTCAACGGCGGCTGCGCCTATTCCGGCGTCCCCGGCCTGCAGCGGCTGCTCTCCCAGCTGGAGCAGCAGCTGCGCGACGGGGTGCCGGTGGCCGAACTCGAGCCCGAGCTGCTGGAGCTGCAGGATGCGATGGAGCAGGTACGCCAGGAGGCACCACGCTATCTATCCTGAACCGGGCAACCCGCTTTTTCTGACGCGGGCCCCGCCAGATGGTAAAGTTGCGCCGTTTCCACAGGAGTCGACATGACCAACAACGATATTTTGCGCCGCCTGCGCTACGCCCTCAGCATCAGCAACGACCAGATGGTCGACATGTTTGCCAAGGGCAACCTGACCGTAACCCATGCCCAGCTGCACGGCTGGCTGATCAAAGAGGCGGAGGAAGGGGAAGAGCAGGAAGCGGGCTTTGCGGCCTGTCCGGATTCGGCCCTGAGCCAGTTCCTCGACGGCTTCATCCTGGTGCGCCGTGGCGCGCGGGAAGATGCGCCGGCCCAGGTGATCCCGAACCGGATCAACAACAACATGATCCTGCGCAAGCTGCGCATCGGCCTCAACTTCAAGGAAGAGGACATGCTGGGCACCCTCAAGCTGGCCCACTTCAACCTCTCCAAATCCGAGCTGAGCGCCCTGTTCCGTTCACGGGACCACAAGCACTATCAGGATTGCGGGGATCAGATCCTGCGCAACTTCCTCATCGGTCTCACCGCCAAGTATCGCGGCTGAACCATGGGCCGGCGTCTGCTCTCACCGTCATCCCGCCAGCAGGCGGCCGGTGGGTGGCGCCGGCCATGGCAACTGGGTATTCACCTCCCAGGCTTTCGTCGCCACGGGTTTGCACTCTGGCTCGCCCTGCTGCTGAGTGCCTGCCAGCCCGCCCCCTATCGGCTCAACAACGACTATCAGAGTGCCAGCCAGAACGAGCGCATCGCCTTTCTGATCCTGCACTACACGGACGAAGACGATGGCCACTCCCTGCGCCTGCTGACCGAGCCGGCCCATCAGGTGAGCGCCCACTACCTGATACCGCGCGATACCGATGAGCGGCCGCTGCCGGTCTACCAGCTGGTGCCCGACAGCCAGCGCGCCTGGCATGCCGGGCGCAGTCGCTGGCATCAATATGCGGGGCTCAACGCCAGCTCGCTCGGCATCGAGATCGTCAACCTCGGCTACCCGCCACAAGATGAGCTGCTGCCCGCCCACCAGCGGCGCTGGCAGCCCTACACCCAGGCGCAAATAGCCGCCCTCGGCGCCCTCACCCGCGAACTGGTCGAGCGCTACCAGATCCCCCCCACCCAGGTGCTGGCTCACAGCGATGTCGCCCCCGAGCGCAAGCAGGATCCCGGCCCCCACTTCCCCTGGCGCGAGCTGGCCCTGCACTACGGGGTGGGAGCCTGGCCCGACGAAAGCCGGCTGGCCGAATTGCGCCAGCAGCCGGCACCGGCCTGGGATGCCCTCGGCTGGCAGCAACGACTGGCCCGCTACGGCTACGGCGTCGCCCAAAGCGGCAACTGGGACGAGCAGAGCCGCGCCGCCCTGCGCGCCTTCCAGCTTCACTTTCGGCCCGCCCTGATCAGTGGTGAACCGGATCCCGAGAGCCAGGCCATCCTGACCGCCCTGCTCGAGCGTTATTTTCCCGAGCAACGCTGAGCTTTGCCCCCCGACCACGAAAGAGGGACGCCGCGGCGTCCCTCTTTCACATTCTCAGTCGAGTGCCGACTCAGGCCTCCACCAGCAGCACCTCTATCCCGGCCTGACGCAGACCGGCCAGGGTCTCGGCCGCGATGGCGTCGTCAGTGATCAGAGTGTGGATGCGCCGGGTATCGATGATCTTGTGCAGGCTCAGCCGGCCAAACTTGCTGGAGTCGGTCACGACGATGATCCGCTCGGCCACGTGGCACATGCAGCGGTTGAGGCGCGCTTCGTCTTCATGATGGGTGCTGACGCCGCGCTCCAGATCGATGCCATCCACCCCGAGAAACAGCAGATCGAAGTGATAGTTCTGCAAGGAGAGATCCGCCTGGGCGCCGTAGAAGGAGAGCGACTTGCGGCGCAGGTGGCCGCCCGTCATCAGCAGCTCCACCCCTTCCGCCTCCAGCAGGGCATTCGCCACGTTCATGCCGTTGGTCATCACCACTATCTCCTGGTGATCGCGCAGGTGGCGTGCCACCTCCAGGGTGGTGGTACCCGAGTCGAGAATGAGGCGGCAGCCCGGCTGCACCAGGCTCGCCGCCATGGCGCCGATGCGCTGTTTGACCGGGGTGTTGAGCACGCTCTTGTCGGCGATGGTGCGCTCGGCCACCGGCTGGCCGGATTCACACAACAGGGCGCCGCCGTAAGCGCGCACCGCCACCCCCTGTTTCTCCAGAAATGCCAGATCGTTGCGGATGGTGACGGTGGAGACCTGATAGTGGCTGGCCAGCTCGTTGACCTGAACGCTGCCATTGCTGCGCAGCTGTTGAATGATGCGCTCCCGTCGCTCGCTGGTGCCGAGCACGCTCTTTTCGGTGATTTGCATAGTCTCTCTGCCGGAGTCCTGTGGTGAAAGTAGAGCTTTCACTTCGTTACGTTTCCCTATTAACACTCAGCCTCGATGGCAAATCAAGCTTTCATTGAATTGAAAAGTGCCGTCAGACTCCCTAAAACAGCAACAACACTTTCGATTCATTTCTTTTTGTGATCTTGCTCAAGATGTGAACACGCTTTTATTTCGTTTCGAACGCCGTACGCCTAGGGTAAAGAAAGAAATCGAAAGCAAAGCATCTTGTTCAGGCCAAGAGGAAGAGGGAAATGAAATCAATGCTGGATCTGGTCGCACAACACAAGCAGGGGGAGCAGGTCGGGATCTACGCCGTCTGCTCCGCCCATCCGCTGGTGCTGGAGGCGGCCCTGCGACTGGCGGCGCAAGGGGACCAGCTGCTGCTGGTCGAGGCCACCTCCAATCAGGTGGATCAATTTGGCGGCTACACCGGCATGACGCCGGCCGATTTTCGCGACCTGCTGCACCGGCTCGCCGCCGAGTGCCGCTTTCCCGTGCAGCGGCTGGTACTGGGTGGGGATCACCTCGGCCCCAACCGCTGGCAGAGCGAGCCCGCCGCACAGGCCATGGTCCACGCCGAAGATCTTATCGCCAGCTATGTCGCGGCCGGCTTCAAGAAGATCCACCTCGACTGCAGCATGTCCTGCCAGGGGGATCCGGTGCCGCTGACCGACGAGCTGGTGGCCGCGCGCGCCGCCCGGCTGGCAAACGTGGCCGAGCAGACCGCCATCCGGCAGTTTGGCCACAGCGACCTGGTCTATGTGATTGGCACCGAAGTGCCGGTACCGGGCGGCGCCCACGAAGAGCTGGCCGAGCTGGCGGTCACCACGCCGGAAGCGGCGCGCCACACCCTGGCCGCCCACCAGCAGGCCTTCGAGCAGGCCGGACTGGCCCAGCTCTGGCCGCGGGTGATCGGTCTGGTGGTGCAGCCCGGTGTGGAGTTCGACCACACCCACGTCATCGACTACCGCCCTGAGCGGGCCGCCCCCTTGAGCCGGATGATCGAGGCCTATCCCCATCTGGTGTTCGAGGCCCACTCCACCGATTACCAGACCCCGGACGCCTACCGCCAGCTGGTGCGCGATCACTTCGCCATCCTCAAGGTCGGCCCGGCCCTCACCTTTGCCCTGCGCGAGGCGCTGTTTGCCCTTGCCGCCATCGAGGAGGAGCTGGTGGTGGCCAAGGCCTGCTCGGGCCTGCGTCAGGTGCTGGAAGAGACCATGCTGGATCGCCCCGACTTCTGGCGCAGCCACTATCAGGGCAGCCCCAACGAGTGCCGGCTGGCCCGCGGCTACAGCTACTCCGATCGCATTCGCTACTACTGGCCCGACAGCCGGGTCGATGACTGTTACGCCCGGCTGCTGGCCAACCTGGCCGCCGAACCCATTCCCCTGCCGCTGCTTAGCCAGCACCTGCCGCTGCAATACCGCAAGGTGCGCCAGGGCACGCTGTCGCCCCGGGTTCACGACCTCATTCTCGATCAGGTGCAGGAGGTGCTGCGCCAATACGCGGCAGCCTGCAGCGCCGCCCCCGCCAGCCACTCCCGGCTGACCCCGGTTGTATAAGGAGTTGTAGAGATGATCCTTGGTTATCCAGAAGAGACGCTGCGGTCGGCCAACGGCCTGGCCACCGCCCGTGAAATTCGCCAGCAACCCGCCACCTGGCGGGAGACCCTCACCATGGTGGAGGAGTGCCGCGCCACCATAGAGCGCTTCCTGCTGCCCCTGCTGTCGCGGGGCAACCTGCGGGTGATCCTGACCGGCGCCGGCACCTCCGCCTTTGCCGGCCGCGCCCTCGCCCCCTATCTCAGTGCCCGCCTCAACGGCCGTTTCGAGGCGATCGCCACCACCGACATCGTCACCGATCCGGGCGAATACCTGGCACAGGACTGCCCGACCCTGCTCATCTCCTTCGCCCGCTCCGGCAACAGCCCGGAGAGCGTGGCGGCGGTGGAGCTGACCAGCCAGCTGCTGAGCGAGTGCCACCACCTGGTGCTGACCTGCAACGGCGAGGGGGAGCTCTATCGTCGCTGCCAGAAGGATGCCCGCTCCCTGGCGCTGCTGATGCCGCCCAAGACCCACGACCGCAGCTTTGCCATGACCAGCAGCCTGACCAGCATGATGCTGAGCTGCCTGGCGGTGTTCCTGCCACGCCAGTTCAACCCAATCGCCAGCCAGCCGCTCATCGCGCTGGGGGACGCCATCCTGCCCCAGGCCGAGCTGAAGGTGCCCGAGTGGGATCGACCGCTGCCGGAGCGGGTCATCTACCTTGGCAGCGGCAGCCTGCAGGGGGTGGCCCAGGAGGCGGCCCTCAAGCTGCTGGAGCTCACCGCAGGCCAGGTGATGGCCATGTACGACTCCCCCACCGGCTTTCGCCACGGGCCCAAGTCGGCCATCAATCGGCAGACCCTGATCGTGCTGATGGTGTCCAACGATCCCTATACCCGCCAGTACGACCTGGACCTGCTCGGCGAGCTGCGCCAGGACGGCCATGCCGCCCGGGTGGTCGCCCTGGCCGACCGGCCGGATCCGCTCATCAGCGCCGGCGAACATATCTACCTGCCAACCCCCCTCAACGGTGACGACGCCGAGCTCGCGCTCTGCTACCTGCTCTACGCCCAGTACTACGCCTTCCACACCGCGCTGGTGCTGGGCATCACCCCGGACAACCCCTGCCCGAGCGGGCGGGTCAACCGGGTCGTACAGGGGGTCAACATCTATCCGTTCAACCAGCAAGGAGGCGTCTGATGCCGAACATAGTGCTGAGCCGTATCGACGAGCGCCTGATCCACGGTCAGGTCGGCGTGCAATGGGTTGGCTTCGCTGGCGCCAATCTGGTGCTGGTAGCCAACGACGAAGTCGCAGAGGACCCCATCCAGCAGAACCTGATGGAGATGGTGCTGGCCGAAGGCATCGCAGTGCGCTTCTGGCCGCTGCAGAAGGTGATCGACAACATCGGCAAGGCCGCCGATCGCCAGAAGATCCTGTTGGTGTGCAAGAGTCCGGCGGACTTTCGCACCCTGGTGGAGGGCGGGGTGCCCATCCCCCGCATCAACGTCGGCAACATGCACTACGCCGACGGCAAGCGTCAGATCCACAAGACGGTATCGGTGGACGAGTCGGACATAGCGGCGTTTCGCGCCCTGCAGGACGCCCACGTCGCCTGCTTTGTTCAGGGAGTGCCGACCGAACCGGCACAGGACATTTTCAACCTCATCTGATTAAGGACAATTGTGATGGAAATCAGTTTGTTGCAAGGGCTCTTGCTGGGCATGCTGGCGTTCTTCGCCGGGCTTGACCTGTTCAACGGCCTGACCCACTTCCACCGGCCCGTGGTACTGGGCCCGCTGGTGGGCCTGATCCTCGGCGACCTGCCCACCGGCATTCTGGTGGGCGGTACTCTGGAGCTGGTCTGGATGGGGCTGGCCCCGCTGGCAGGCGCCCAGCCGCCCAACGTCATCATCGGCACCATAGTCGGCGCCACCTTCGCCATCACCACCGGGGTCAAGCCGGATGTGGCGGTCGGGGTCGCGGTGCCGTTCGCGGTGGCGGTCCAGATGGGCATCACCTTCCTCTTCTCGGTGATGTCGGGGGTCATGTCCCGTTGTGACCGGATGGCGGAACAGGGGGATGTGCGCGGCATCGAGCGGGTCAACTATCTGGCGCTGCTGGCGCTCGGTTCCTTCTACTTCCTGTGCGCCTTCCTGCCCACTTACTTCGGGGCCGAACACGCCAAGACCGCCATCGACGTGCTGCCCGCCCGTCTCATCGACGGCCTCGGCGTCGCCGGCGGCATCATGCCCGCCATCGGCTTCGCCGTGCTGCTCAAGATCATGATGAAGAATGTCTACATCCCCTACTTCATCCTCGGTTTCGTCGCCGCCGCCTGGCTCAAGCTGCCGGTGCTGGCCATCGCCGCGGCCGCCCTGGCCATGGCTCTGATCGATTTCATGCGCAAGGACCTGGAGCCACAAGCCCGCCCCATCCAGGAGGAAACTGAAGATGGCATCTAACAGCACCGCCACCCGGCTGGCCCAGGCGGCCGAGCCGCAACCGACCCGCGCCGTCTCCGACGACGTCTACGAAGATCAACAACTGGGGGCCGAGCTGACTCGCCAGGACATCAACCGCTTCGCCTGGCGATCCCTGCTGCTGCAGGCCTCCTTCAACTACGAGCGGATGCAGGCCTCCGGCTGGCTCTACGGCCTGCTGCCGGCACTGCAAAAGATCCACACCAATCCCAAGGATCTCTCCCGGGCGATGAAGGGCCACATGGGCTTCTTCAACACCCACCCCTTCCTGGTCACCTTCGTGATGGGGATAGTGCTGGCGATGGAGCGCTCCAAGCAGAACGTCAACAGCATCCAGAGCACCAAGATCGCGGTCGGTGCCCCGCTCGGCGGGATCGGCGATGCCATGTTCTGGCTCACCCTGCTGCCCATCTGCGGCGGCATCGGCGCCGACCTGGCCCTGCAGGGTTCCATCATGGGGGCTGTGGTCTTCTTCCTGCTGTTCAACCTGGTGCACTTCGGTCTGCGCTTCGGGCTGGCGCACTACGCCTACCGCATGGGGGTGGCCGCCATTCCGCTCATCAAGGCCAACACCCGCAAGGTGGGCCATGCCGCCTCCATCGTCGGCATGACGGTGATCGGCGCCCTGGTCGCCACCTATGTGCGGCTCGGCACCACTCTGGAGATCACCGCCGGCGATGCAGTGGTGAAGCTGCAGGCGGACGTGCTCGACAAGCTGATGCCCGCCTTCCTGCCGCTGCTCTACACCCTGGCCATGTATGGGCTGATCCGCCGCGGCTGGAGCCCGCTGCGCCTCATCGCCATCACGGTCGTGCTCGGCATCGTCGGCAAGTTTGCAGGCTTCCTCTAATCCGGTGCCGGCACCAGGCCGGCCCTTTGCTGTAAAGGAACAGATTATGTTGGGCATCATCATTTGCGGACACGGCGGCTTCGCCAGCGGCATGGAACAGGCCATGTTGCAGATCCTCGGCGAGCAGGAGGCGGTGGTCGCCATCGACTTTCCCGAGTCCTCCACCACTGCCCTGCTGCAGGATCAGTGCGAAACCGCCCTGACTCAGGTGGAACGAGGGGATGGCGTGGTCTTTCTGACCGACCTGCTGGGGGGAACCCCGTTTCGGGTCGCCTCCACCCTGGCACTGCGCCAACCCGGGCGGGAGGTGGTCACCGGCACCAATCTGCAGCTACTGCTGGAGATGGTGATGGAGCGCGGCGAGCTGACCCCGTCCCAGTTTCGTGAACAGGCGCTGTGCTGCGGTCATCGCGGCCTCACCAGCCTGGTGGACGAGCTGGCGCGCGAGCGGGCCGAGACGCTGGCCGAGGAGGGAATCTAGATGGCAGAGCGGATCCGCGCCCACCGCCTGCTGACCGAGCAGGGCTGGCAGGAACATCAGGTACTGACCCATGAAGGGGGCGTCATCACCGCCATCGACCCCATCCCGGCCGACGACCCGGTGCGGGAGGTCGAGCTGCTGGTGCCTGCCCTCATCGATGGCCACGTCCACGGCGGGGCCGGCGTCGACGTGATGGACGAGGCGGCCGACGCCCTGGCCCGCCTCTCCCTTGCCAAGGCGGCAGAAGGGGTGGGCGCCTTCCTCGCCACCACGGTCACCGCCCCGCTGCCCGCCATCCTCAGCACCCTCGGTCGCATTGCCGATGCCATGGCCAGCCCCCTGCCGGGCGCACAGCTGCTCGGCAGCTATCTGGAGGGGCCCTACTTCACCCCGGACAACAAGGGGGCCCATGACCCGGCCCTGTTCCGGGAGCTGGACCTGGCGGAGCTCGACCGGCTGCAACAGGTGGCGCGAGGCACCCTGAAGGTGGTCGCCCTCGCCCCCGAGAAAACCGGGGCGCTGGCCGCCATCCGTCATCTCAAGCAGGCCGGCATCCGGGTGATGCTGGGTCACTCCGCCGCCGACCACGACACCACCATGGCGGCGTTGGCGGCGGGGGCCTCCGGGCTGGTGCACTGCTTCAACGGCATGCGCGGCCTGCACCACAGAGAGCCCGGCATGGTCGGCGCGGGGCTGGTGCATCCCGATGCCTGGCTGGAGCTCATCGCCGACGGCCACCACGTTCATCCGAGCGTGCTCAGGCTCTGTCACTGCTGCGCCAGGGATCGCCTGCTGCTCATCACGGATGCCATGCGCGCCGCCGGCATGCCGGACGGCCACTACCTGCTCGGCGACTACCGGGTGGAGATGAAGGGCGGGGTGGTGCGCACCGACACCGGCGGCCTGGCGGGCAGCACCCTCACCCTGCTCGGCGCCGTGCGCAACATGGTGCAGCTGGCCGGCGTACCGCTGGAGGAGGCCATCCCCATGGCTTCGCTGGCACCGGCCCGGATGCTGGGGATGGAACATTGCCTCGGCTCGCTGGCCGTCGGCAAGCAGGCCAACCTGCTCGCCCTGACCGCGGAACTCAATCAACAACACATCTGGGTGGCCGGCCGGGAGATCCTCCCCGCCCCAACCCCGCTCTCTTTCCCTGAAGCTGGAGCCCGCCAGGGTGCCAAGGAGTCCTCATGTATCTGATCTCGTCCCACGAAATGCTTAAAGATGCCCAGCGCCGCGGCTATGCGGTGCCCGCCTTCAACATCCACAACCTGGAGACCGTCGAGGTAGTGGCCCGCACCGCCGCCAAGCTGAACTCCCCGGTGATCCTGGCCGCTACGCCGGGCACCTACCGCCACGCGGGGGTCGAGTACCTGGTCTCCATTTGCGCCTCGGCTGCCCACCAGTACCGCATTCCACTGGTACTGCATCTGGACCACCACGAGGACGAGCAGGATATCCACTACAAGGTCGAGGCCGGCATCCACTCCGCCATGATCGACGCTTCCCACCTGCCGTTCGAGGAGAACGTCGCCAAGGTGCAGCGGGTCGCCACCTTCTGCCACCGCCTGGGGGCGAGCGTGGAGGCTGAGCTGGGCCAGCTCGGCGGCCAGGAGGATGACCTCATCGTGGACGCCGCCAACGCCCATCTGACCGACCCGGACAAGGCGGCCGAGTTCGTGGCGCGCACCGGCATCGACTCCCTGGCCGTCGCCATCGGCACGGCCCACGGCCTTTACAAGGAGGAGCCGCGCCTGGACTTCGAGCGCCTCGCCGCCATCCGGGCCAGGGTCGCGGTGCCGCTGGTGCTGCACGGCGCCTCCGGCATTCCCGACCGGGACGTGCGCCGCTGCATCGAGCTCGGGGTGTGCAAGGTCAACGTGGCCACCGAGCTCAAGATCGCCTTCTCCGACGCCATGAAGGCATTCCTGGCCTCCCACCCCGACGCCAGCGACCCGCGCCAGTATCTGGTGCCCGCCATGGCCGCCATGGAGGAGGTGGTCGCCGCCAAGATCCGTATGTGCATGAGCGACGGCAAGCTGTAATCCCAAAGGCGGGCCCGCTGCGGCGAGCCCGCCTCCATCCCGGTATCACAGGCGAGGTTCTGCCGACTCACATCTGACTCAAATCAACACATGGAGACAACCATGCACGCACGTACCGCCATGACGCTGCTGCTCATGCTGAGCCCCTTTGCCCAGGCAGAAACCCTGTCGCTGGAGGGTGACCAGTACCGTATCAAGGTCGAGACCGATGCCGGCAAGTTCCGGGAGCTGACCTTCACCAATACCGCCAACGGCGATCTCATTCGCTCTGACAACCTGTTCGACATCAAGGGGACGGATGATCGGCTGACCCCCTCCGCCGACTTCAAGGTCACCACATTCACCAAGAGCGAGGACCGGATCGAGATGGCGTTGGAAAATGCCGACTTCGTGGTCAAAAGCGCCATCCGGCTGGGCCGGGACAAGCGCTACGCCAGCATCGACTTTGCCCTCGATACCCTCAAGAACGGCAAAAAGATCAACGGCTTCTCCATGCTTCCCTTCCACTCCCAGGCGCCGTTTGTCTATGGCGCCATCAACAGCTCGCCCATCGTCAGCGACAGCTTCTTCATTACCCCCCAGAATCCACTGGTCAATACCCGGGCTTACGAGGGTGGCGTCAGCCAGCTGATCCCGCTCAAGCTGCCGCTCGCCCAGGGCAAGCCGCTCAGCTATCGCACCTATGTCGGCACCTTTGGCGAGGGTCAGCTCAGGCGCGACTTCAACCGCTTCCTCAACGAGGCCCGCGATCGCCCCTACGCCCCCTACCTGCACTACAACTCCTGGCTCGACATCGGCTTCTTCAATCCCTACACGGAGGCCGAGGCACTCAAGCGCATCGATCAGTTCGGCGAAGCGCTGATCAGCCGGCGCGGCGTACCCATGAACGGCTTTCTGTTTGACGACGGCTGGGACGATCGACTGGGCCACTGGGGTTTCAGCAAGGACTTCCCCAACG
>DWSA01000071.1:0-20605 GCA_018244955.1 Ardaris pityusa | reverse complement strand
TTCAACCGGCAACCCTGTCATTTTAAATCGACGGGCCACAGAGTATGATTCTTGCCTCGAACGAGAGGGAATGAGATGCAACTGGAAGAGATGGAGGCAAATGCAAGCCGGGCGGTCGCTCTGCTCAAGGCGCTGGCCAACGAGCGGCGCTTGTTTATCCTGTGTCAGCTGCTGGAGCGGGAGCTGTCGGTGGGCGAGCTAAACGAGCGGCTGGGTTTGAGCCAGTCGGCGTTGTCACAGCATCTGGCTGTGTTGCGGCGGGATGAACTGGTGGAGACGCGCAAGGAGGCCCAGACGGTCTACTATTCGCTGCGCAGCCAAGAGGTGCGCGAGATGATAGGACTGCTGCACAAGTTGTACTGCAGCGAACAGAAATAAAAAACCGGCACGAAGGCCGGTTTTTTTAGCTTTGTTCAGCGGATGCTGAATTAAGCCATAGCTTTGATCTGGGCAGACAGGCGGCTCTTGTGACGAGCAGCTTTGTTCTTGTGGATCAGGCCTTTGGTCGCCATACGATCCATGATCGGCTGAGCAACAGCGAAAGCGGCAGTCGCGGCAGCCTTGTCGCCGGAGGCGATGGCAGCGATGACTTTCTTCAGGTAGGTACGGGTCATGGAACGACGGCTGGCGTTGTGCTGACGACGTTTCTCTGACTGAAGAGCGCGCTTCTTAGCAGATTTGATGTTAGCCAAGGTAAAACTCCTAAAACTGTCTTAGCGAGTGTATTGAAAAGGCCCGGAAATATGCCTTCTCAACCACATATTGTCAAATGATTTGTGCAAATAAACACCGCCCCCCGGTGGTGTGTCAGATGGGAGACGGTTAAACTGTCGGCCGATTCTAACAGCATTCTTTTCTTTCCGACAGTTCCAGAGGCCTCGTCTTGAGTAAGAAATTGATCAAATCCGGCATGATAGTGTCCGGAATGACGTTGGCGTCCCGCGTGATGGGCTTGGTGCGCGATGTGGTCATCGCAAATCTGCTCGGTGCCGGGGTGGCCGCAGACGTCTTCTTCTTTGCCAACCGCATTCCCAACTTTCTGCGTCGTCTGTTCGCCGAAGGTGCCTTCAACCAGGCCTTTGTTCCCGTGATGACGGAGTACAAGAAAAAGGGCGACGAGAGCGAAGTGCGCGAGTTGCTGGCCGCAGTAGCGGGCACCCTCGGGGGGATCGTTACCGTGGTCACCCTGCTCGGGGTGCTGGGCTCCGGGGTGCTGACCGCCCTGTTCGGCTGGGGCTGGTTCTGGGACTGGTTGCACGGCGGGCCGGCGGCCGAGAAGTTCGAGATGGCGAGCCTGATGCTCAAGATCACCTTCCCCTATCTCTGGTTCATCACCTTTACCGCCATGGCGGGGGCCATCCTCAATACCTTCGGCCGCTTCGGGGTTTCCTCCTTCACGCCGATCTTTCTCAACATCACCATGATCGCCGCCGCCTGGTGGATCTCGCCCTGGCTCGACGACCCCGAACTGGCGCTGGCTATCGGTGTGTTCCTCGGCGGTCTGGTGCAGTTCCTGTTCCAGTTCCCGTTCCTGCGCCAGATCAACATGCTGGTGTGGCCCAAGTGGGGCTGGCACCATCCGGGGGTGGTGAAGATCCGCACCCTGATGATCCCGGCGCTGTTCGGGGTGTCGGTCAGCCAGATCAACCTGCTGGTCAACACCATGCTCGCCTCGTTCCTGGCGACCGGCGCCATCAGCTATCTCTATTACTCGGACCGACTGCTGGAGTTCCCGCTCGGCATGTTCGGTGTCGCCATCAGTACCGTCATCCTGCCGGCGCTGGCTAAAAAACACGTGGATGCTGATCCGGCCGACTTCTCCCGCACCATGGACTGGGGGGTACGGATGGTGATGCTGCTCGGCCTGCCGGCCATGGTGGGCATCGCCGTGCTGCGCGAACCCATTCTGCGGGTGCTGTTCATGCGCGGCGAGTTCGGCTTGCACGAGGTGAGCATGTCCAGCGCCAGCCTGCTGGCATCCACCACGGGCCTGCTGTCGCTGATGCTGATCAAGGTGCTGGCCCCTGGCTACTATGCCCGCCAGGATACCCGCACCCCGGTGCGGATCGGGATGATGTCGATGGCGGCCAACATGGCCTGCAACCTCATCTTCATCTATCCGCTCGGTTACGTGGGGCTGGCGCTCTCGACTGCCTGCTCGGGCACGCTGAACGCGGCCCTGCTGTTCAAGGGGCTCCATCAGCAGAATGTCTATCGGCCCTCCCGCCACACCGGGGTATTCTGCCTCAAGCTGCTGACGGCAAGTCTGCTGATGGGGGGCGTGCTTCTTTACCTCTCGCCGGATTTGGCCCAATGGGGCGCCTGGCACATGAGCAAGGCGAGCATGCAGCTGACCATGCTGCTGGTGCTGGGGGGCGCCATCTATGCTGGTGTTCTGCTGGCGCTGGGCATTCGGCCAAAAGATCTGAGAGCAGGGCGGGATGACTGAGTCGGCGCGCCATGGCGATTGAAGTCCCTCCTGAGCCAGCAATCAGGGCGGGATGGCTGAAATCGGGTCAGCAACAGGGCTGACCCAGAGTGCCGCCTGATATATAATCCGGCGATTTTCATAGCAGCGACGCACAAGGCATTGATGGAGCTTATCCGCGGTATTCACAATATCAAGCCCCGTCACCGGGGGTGTGTATTGACCATTGGCAACTTTGATGGGGTTCATCAGGGTCATCATGCCGTGCTGTCTCGCCTGCAGGAAAAAGCAGCCCAACTGGGCCTGCCGGCCTGCGTCATGCTGTTTGAACCGCAGCCGCTGGAGCTGTTTGCCGGGGCTGCGGCGCCGGCTCGCCTCAGCCGCCTGCGGGAGAAGTATGAAGCGCTCAAGGGGATGCAGATCGATCGCATGCTCTGCGTGCGCTTCAACCGTCGCTTCGCCGAGCAGTCGGCTACCACCTTCATCGAGCAACTGCTGGTGGAGAAACTCGGCGTGCACTATCTGGTGGTGGGCGACGATTTTCGTTTCGGCAAGGGGCGGGAAGGGGACTTCCACCTGCTGGAAGAGGCCGGCCGGCGCTTCGGTTTCGAGGTGATCAGCACCCAGAGCTTCCAGTTGTCCCGCCAGCGGGTCAGCAGCACGCTGGTGCGCGAGGCCCTCGCGGCCGGCCGCATGGCGGAGGTGGAGCTGATGCTCGGCCGCCCCTATACCATCAGCGGCCGGGTGGCTCACGGCGACAAGCTGGGCCGCACCATAGGTTTTCCCACCGCCAATCTGGCCCTCAAGCGTCAGGTGATCCCGGTCGGTGGCGTGTTCGCGGTGGAAGTGTTATGTTCCGGCAAGACCTTCCCCGGTGTCGCCAATGTGGGTGTACGGCCGACCTTGAGCGGTACACAAGCCAGATTGGAAGTACATCTATTTGATTTTTCTGGCGACCTATATGGTCAACAGGTCAAGGTGCTGCTTCGCCACAAGCTGCGCGAAGAGCAGAAGTTTGCCTCTTTCACCGCCTTGAAAGAGCAGATCGAACGAGATGCCCTGGCGGCCCGAGCCTGGTTCGGGCTGCCACTACTCCATTTACCCAGCACTCTTTTAGAAAAGAAGGGAACCCAGGACTGATGAGCGACTATAAACACACCCTGAATCTTCCGGAAACCGAGTTTCCGATGCGTGGCGATCTGGCCAAGCGCGAACCCAACATGCTGAAACGTTGGTACGATCAGGATCTTTACGGCGCCATTCGCCGCGCCAAAGCGGGCAAGCCTTCGTTCATTCTGCACGATGGCCCCCCCTATGCGAACGGCAGCATTCACATCGGTCACTCGGTCAACAAGATCCTCAAAGACATCATCATCAAGTCCAAGGGCCTCTCCGGTTTCGACTCCCCCTACGTGCCGGGCTGGGATTGCCACGGTCTGCCCATCGAACTGAAAGTAGAAGGCATGGTCGGCAAGCCGGGCGAGAAGGTCTCTGCTGCCGAGTTCCGCGCCGAGTGCCGCAAATACGCCAAGACCCAGATCGAAGCGCAGAAGACCGACTTCATCCGGTTGGGCGTGCTGGGTGACTGGGAACACCCCTACCTGACCATGGATTTTGGCACCGAAGCCAACATCATCCGTTCCATGGCCAAGATCGTTGCAAACGGCCACCTGCACAAAGGCTCCAAGCCGGTGCACTGGTGTACCGACTGTGGCTCCGCGCTGGCCGAAGCCGAAGTGGAGTACTACGACAAGAACTCCCCCTCCATCGACGTGCGCTTCAAGGCCGTCGACGAGGTGGGCGTTGCCGCCAAGTTTGACTGCGCCGAAGGCCATACCGGCAAGGGCCCGATCTCTGCCGTGATCTGGACCACCACCCCCTGGACCCTGCCCGCCAACCGCGGCATCGCCATGCACGCCGATCTGGACTATGCGCTGGTGCAGGTGGAAGGGGAGCATCCCGAGCGCCTGATCCTGGCCGCCGAGCTGGTCAAGGACGTGATGGATCGCGCCGGTATCGAGCAGTTCCACAACCTGGGCTACGCCAAGGGCGCTGCGCTCGAGCTGCTGCGCTTCAACCATCCCTTCTATAGCTTTGACGTGCCGGTGGTACTGGGTGACCACGTCACCCTGGATGCCGGTACCGGTGCCGTGCACACCGCCCCTGGCCACGGTCAGGAAGACTTCGTGGTCGGTCAGAAGTACGGTCTGGAAGTGGCCAACCCGGTTGGCAGCAACGGCGTGTACCTGCCGGATACCGAACTGTTTGCCGGCCAGCACGTGTTCAAGGCCAACGCCTCCGTGGTCGAGGTGCTGACCGAGCGCGGCGCCCTGCTGCACCACAAGGTGTTCAACCACTCCTACCCGCACTGCTGGCGTCACAAGACCCCGATTATCTTCCGTGCCACCCCGCAGTGGTTCATCAGCATGGAGCAGAAGGGTCTTCGGCAGCGTGCGCTGGAAGAGATCGAGCGCATCGAGCAAGACGGCATCAAACAGCACGGCCAGAGCGGCTGGGTGCCGGCCTGGGGTAAAAACCGCATCCAGGCGATGGTCGAGAATCGTCCTGACTGGTGTATCTCCCGTCAGCGTACCTGGGGCGTGCCTATTTCCCTGTTCGTCCACAAGGAGACCCAGGAACTGCACCCGGAATCCGTGCGCCTGATGCACGAAGTGGCCAAGCGGGTCGAGCAGTCCGGTATCCAGGCCTGGTGGGATCTGGACAAGGCCGAGCTGCTGGGCAGCGACGCCGACCTGTACGACAAGGTGCCCGACACCCTGGACGTCTGGTTTGACTCAGGTTCGACCCACTCCTCTGTGGTCGACGCCCGTCCCGAGTTCAACGGCAACCCGGCCGACATGTATCTGGAAGGCTCTGACCAGCACCGCGGCTGGTTCATGTCCTCCCTGATGATCGGCGTGGCGATGAAAGACAAGGCTCCCTACAACCAGGTGCTGACTCACGGCTTCACCGTGGATGGCCAGGGTCGCAAGATGTCCAAGTCCATCGGCAACGTGGTCAGCCCGCAGGACGTGATGAACAAGCTGGGTGCCGACATCCTGCGTCTGTGGGTCGCCAGCACCGACTACACCGGCGAGATGACCGTCTCCGACGAGATCCTCAAGCGCTCTGCCGACGCCTATCGCCGTATCCGCAACACCGCCCGCTTCCTGCTGGCCAACCTGAACGGCTTCAATCCGGCGACCGACATGGTGGCGCCTGCTGACATGGTGGTGGTGGATCGCTGGGCCGTGGGCCGTGCCAAAGCGGTACAGGCCGAGATCATGGCGGCGTTCGACGAGTACAACTTCCACGGTGTGACCCAGAAGCTGATGCAGTTCTGCTCCATCGAGATGGGCTCCTTCTACCTGGACGTCATCAAGGACCGTCAGTACACCGCCAAGGCTGACAGCCTGGCCCGTCGCTCCTGCCAGACCGCCCTCTATCACATCGCCGAGGCCATGGTGCGCTGGATGGCGCCGATCATGAGCTTCACCGCCGACGAGATCTGGGCGCTGCTGCCGGGTGAGCGCGGTGAGTTCGTGTTCACCGAGGAGTGGTACGACGGCCTGTTCGGGCTGGAAGCGGGTGAAGCCCTCAACGACGATTTCTGGGCCGAGATCCTTACCGTGCGCGGTGAAGTGAACAAGGCGCTGGAAGTGGCTCGTGGCGAGAAGCGCATCGGTGGCTCCCTGCAGGCCGAGCTGACCCTGTTCGCCAAGCCGGCACTGGCCGCGCGTCTGAACGCCCTGGCCGATGAGCTGCGCTTCGTGCTGCTCACCTCCAAGGCCAAGGTTGTCAGCGTCGATGCCGCCCCGGCAGATGCCGTGGCGACCGAGCGCGACGACCTGTGGCTGAGTGTGGCCCAGTCTGCTGCCGCCAAGTGCGACCGCTGCTGGCACCATGTGGAAGACGTGGGCACCATCGCTGGTCACGAAGAGATCTGTGGCCGCTGCGTCACCAACGTCGAGGGTGACGGCGAAACTCGTCAATTTGCCTGATGAACATGACTCACCATAAAAGCGGCCTGCGTTGGCTGTGGCTGGCAGTGCTGGCCTTTGTACTGGACCAGGCGAGCAAGCTCGCCGTGGTCAAGCTGCTGCCATTTGGCTACCCGGGGGTGGAGATCACCCCCTTCTTCAACCTGGTCCATGTCTACAACAAGGGGGCAGCTTTCAGCTTCCTGGCCGATCAGGGCGGCTGGCAGCGCTGGTTCTTCGCGGTGCTGGCGTTTGCCATCTGCGGCTTGCTGATCCACTGGCTGCGCAAGCAGTCCGTCGCTCAGCGCTGGAGTGGCATCGCCTACTCGCTGATCATCGGCGGGGCGCTCGGCAACGTGTTTGACCGGCTGGTGCTGGGCCACGTGGTCGACTTCCTCGATTTCTACTGGCAGCGCGCCCACTGGCCTGCGTTCAACCTGGCGGACAGCTTCATCTTCATCGGTGCCGCCATGATAGTGCTGGACGGTTTTCGCAGTGAGAAGAAGAAGGACGTGACGCCATGAGCCAGCCGATTGCGGCAGACAGCAGCGTGCTGTTCCACTTCGCCATCAAGCTGGAAGATGGCTCGGTGGCCGACAGCACTGCGCTGCAAGGCAAGCCTGCCCGCCTGCGGATGGGCGATGGCAGCCTGACCTCCAGTTTCGAGCAGTGCCTGCTGGGGCTGCGCGAAGGGGAGAGCAAGAGCTTCACGCTGGCACCGGAAGAGGCCTTCGGCCTCTCCAATCCCGACAACATCTATCATCTGGACCGCGCCAAGTTCGGTGCCGATGTAGAGCCCAAGGTCGGCACCATCATCCTGTTCGACCAGCCCAACGGCAGCGAGCTGCCGGGTATCATCCGGGCGGTGGCAGGCATGTCGGTGACGGTCGATTTCAACCATCCCCTGGCCGGTCACACCGTCATGTTCGAGGTGGAGATCCTGGGGGTTGATGACGAGGAAGCGGTTCACTGATGAATATTCTTCTGGCCAATCCCCGTGGTTTCTGTGCCGGTGTCGATCGGGCGATCAGCATCGTCGAGAGTGCGCTGGAGAAGTTCGGTGCCCCCATCTATGTCCGTCACGAGGTGGTGCACAACCGCTACGTGGTGAACAAGCTCAAGGAGGCGGGCGCCGTCTTCGTCGAAGAGCTGGATGAGGTGCCGGACGACAGCATCGTCATCTTCTCCGCCCACGGCGTCTCCAAAGCGGTGCGCGAGATGGCCAAGTCCCGTGCCCTCAAGGTGTTCGATGCCACTTGCCCGCTGGTGACCAAGGTGCACATGGAGGTCCATCGCGCCAGCCGCAAGGGCTCCGAGGCTGTGCTCATCGGTCATGCCGGTCACCCCGAGGTGATCGGCACCATGGGGCAGTACGAGAATCGCGAGGGTGGCATGTATCTGGTGGAGACGCCGGAAGACGTGGCCAAGCTCAAGGTGAAGAACCCGGACGACCTCTGCTTCGTCACCCAGACCACCCTCAGCGTGGACGAGACCTCGGATGTCATCGATGCCTTGCGTGCCCACTTCCCCAAGATTCAGGGGCCACGCAAGGACGACATCTGCTACGCCACCCAGAACCGCCAGGATGCGGTGCGGGAGATGGCGGGACTGGTGGACGCCATGCTGGTGGTGGGGTCGCGCAACTCCTCCAACTCCAACCGCTTGCGGGAGCTGGCCGAGAAGGTGGGTGCCAAAGCCTACCTCATCGACGACGCCTCCATGATCGAGCCCGACTGGCTGGCGGGAGTAGAGGCGATCGGTGTCACCGCCGGCGCTTCCGCCCCCGAAGTGCTGGTGCAGTCGGTCATCACGCGCCTGCGCGAGCTGGGCGGCAAGGTGGTGGCCGAGCATCCCGGTCGTGAAGAGAACGTGGTGTTTGAGGTGCCGCCGGAGCTGCGCATCCTTTGAGTCAGCCGTCCCGTGCGGGATAGAGCCATGAGTGCCTGAGCCACCTCCTGTGAGGTGGCTTTTTCATGGGCGATTCTTATGACTCTTGTTGCCCGGTTTGTGGCGAGATTGCAGCGAAATTTGATGATGTATGTCCAAGATCTGAGTAGATTGAATTGCAAGCGAAGGTCTGCGGTCTAGACTGCTGATGATCTTCTCATCTGGCTTGATGGCACATGGATATGCGAACGAGCCTCCCCGACAAAATCAGAGCGAAACAGGATGTTTTTGCGTTCAGGTTTTAGCCTCATCGAGCTGATGGTCACCGTTGCGCTCATCTCTATCCTGCTGACGTTGGGAGTTCCCTCCTTTAGCGCGATATTGCGCAACATGACGCTGACCAGCCAGGCCAACAACTTCGTGGCTGCCATCAACCTCGCCCGATCCGAAGCCATTCGCCGCAATACCACAGTCACGCTCTCCGCAACCGCCAGCAACCTGACCCAGAACCACTGGGAATCTGGCTGGCAGATCTGGGTCGATCGCAACGGCAATGGCACCCTGGACAACGGCGAACTGCTGCGGCTCTTTCCCGACATGGGCGCCGGCACCCTGGTCAGCAATACGTCGCTGGTCCGCTTCAGTGGCAATGGCTTTCTCGACGGACGTCAGCAGGTGGCGCTGGTGTTCTCTCTGCAGCCGCCGGAGTGTGCCCAAGAGGCCTCGCGCGACATCACGATCACCCCGGCCGGGCGTCCATCCATCGTGGAGACCAGCTGCATATGAAACGACATCAGGGGGTATCTCTGCTTGAGATCATGATTGCCGTGATGGTGCTGTCGATCGGCATTCTCGGCATGGCGACCCTGCAGTTGCAGGCGCTCAAGAGCAATCAATCGGCGCTCACCCGCACAGAAGCGACCCAGTTCGGCTACATGATCACCGACATGATGCGAGCCAATCGCAGCGCGGCCCTGCTCGGCCAATACAATGTCGGGCTGGGAGAGGCCGTCTCCGGCAGCTCGATGGCGATACAGGATGTGCAGTACTGGAAACAGGCGCTGACCGGCCTGCCGGGTGGTGACGGGGCCATTGCCGTCAGCGCCGGGCAGGCGACCATCACCATCCAGTGGGATGCCAGCCGGCTGGCTACCGAGCCTGCGCTGCGCAGCATGACCCTGAGGACGGATCTGTGAGCGGGCGGCGCACCTTGTTGCGTCAGGCCGGTGTCGGTCTGGTGGAGGTGATGATCGCCCTGCTGCTGTCACTGCTGACGGTCGGGGTCATCATTCAGGTGCTGCTTGGCAACCACAAAACCTATCTGACCGGTGAGGCCATCGCCCGGGTTCAGGAGGACAGCCGGTTTGCCGTCAACCTGCTGCAGCAGGAGCTGCGGATGGTGGGCTACCAGGGCTGCCTCAGCAAGCAGGGCGTGAACATCACCAACACCCTTAACGGTGGTACGGCGCTGCCCTACAACTTCACCGTCTATCTGCGCGGCTATGACAATGTCACTGCGACGCTGCCCACGGCGTTGTCGGCCCTGTTTACCGCTGCCGAGCCCAAACCCAAAGCGGGAACCGACGTGCTGCTGGTGCAGGGGCCGACCGGCGCCGGGGTGCCGGTCACTCGCAACAACAGTGCCGCCCAGCTGTTCGTGCAGCAACTCTCCAGCAAGGCCAACTACTGCGGTACCGGCAAGCAGGGCTACAGCGACCTGTGCGAGGGGGACATCGTCATGGTGTCCGACTGTCAGAAGGCGCGGATCTTCCAGATCACCCAGACCCAGGTGGTGGGTGGCGGCAGCGAGGTCAATATCGGCCACTCCAACGACAACAAATACACCCCTGGCAATGCCGTCAGCTCCTGGGGCGGCGCCAGCAGCCCGGTCGAGGAGCGTTTCGGTGCCGGCTCGGTATTGAGCCGGATGGAGACCCGGATCTATTACATTGCCCGCCCCTCTGCCAACGCGCCCTATGCCCTTTATCGCAAGAGCGGTCTGGCTGCGGGCATGCTGCTGGTGGACGGTGTCACCGATGTTCAGCTGACCTTCGGCGAGGATCAGAACCGGGATCGGGCGGCGGATCGCTATGTGAGCGCCGCCAGCAACCCGAACTGGGACAACGTGCTGGGGATCGGTGTTCAACTGCTGATGCGCAGCGGTCAGGGCAATGTGGTATCGGATCCGCAGGCCATCAGCTTTGCCGGCGCCACCTTCCAGGCTGTCGACAATCACTGGTACTGGGTTGCTGAAACCACGGTCGCCCTGCGTAACCGGCTGCCATGAGGAGGGAGGCATGATGGCTCGACAAGGGGGAATGGCGTTGGTGATCAGCCTGATTTTTCTTGCGGTGGTGAGCCTGCTGGCGATGGCCAGCATGCAGAGCGCCCTGCTGCAGGAGAAGATGGCGGGCAACCAGAGGGAGTCACAGCAGGCGCTGCAGGCGGCGGAGGCGGCGCTGCGTGCTGCCGAGCGCTATCTGGAGGCGGGCAGTTCAGGCCCCTACGACAACAGTGCCGGCCTCTATGAGTTCGTCAGCGTGGCGGTGGATCCCGCTTCTCCCTCCACGGCCTGGCGTACCTATGCCAATAGCGGCCTGACCGGACGGGCCCCCGAATATTTCATCGAGCGGTTGCCCTATACCCAGGGCAGCAACGAGAGTCTGGCGGTTGACGAGCCCATCAGCGAGCGCCGCCTCTATCGCATCACGGCAAGGGGATTCGGACTCTCGGACGAGAGCCGGGTGCTGTTGCAATCGACCTACAGCCGCTAGGAGAACAACCCATGCGTGCATCTGGCTACGGACTCTCGGCCCTGCTGCTCTGCTCCCAGGTGCAGGCGGCCCTCGACATTGCCCAGGTTCCCCTCTATCTGGGTACCCGGGCAGAACCCAACATCATGTTCAGTCTCGATGACTCAGGTTCGATGCACTTCGAGTTGATGCCGGAGGGGTTGATCGAGAACAGCGCCCGCTACGTCTATCCCAGAGCCGACAATGTCTATGGCAGCGAGGATTATGACAACCGGACCGTGACCTTCACCAGCAACAACGACCGCAACGCCTATACCCGCTCAAGCAACAACAACAAACTCTATTACAACCCGCAGCAGAGCTATCGGCCCTGGGCCAAGGCGGACGGTACCCTGATGGCGAATGCCAGCATCAGCTGCGCACCGCACAACCCCTTCAATACCGCCGCCGGCTGTCGTGATCTGACCAAGAACAACCGCTCCAAGTCCCTGCGTTACTACACCGGGTTCTCCTCCACTGACTACAACGACGATGAAACCTTCTGGCCTGCCGTCTACTTTGCCTACAAGGGCAGTGGCGACGTGAAGAAGGTGGGCAGCTATACCCGGGTGGAGATAAAGTCCGGCAGTACCTATGGCGGGCGCCCCAATCGCAGCGATTGCAAGAGCGCCCCCGTTTGTACCTATGACGAGGAGATCCAGAACTTCGCCAACTGGTACACCTACTACCGCTCCCGGATCCTGGCGGCTCGTGCCGGGGTCGGCCGTGCTTTTGCAAGCCAAGGGCAGGCCCTGCGGGTGGGGTTTGCCACCATCAACGCCAGCGGCAGCGTGATCCGCGGAGTGGCACCTTTTTCCGGCACCGATCGCAGCGCTTTTTTCAGCGACCTCTACAGCCGCGATATTCCGGCCGCCGGCACGCCGCTGCGCACCAGCCTGAAGGATGTGGGGGAGTACTTCTCCCGCACCGACAACAACGGCCCCTGGGCGGCCAGTGCCGGCAGCTCCTTGCCCCACCTCACCTGCCGGCAGAGCTACAACATCCTGATGACCGATGGCTATTGGAACGGAGATACCCCCTCGGTAGGGGATCTGGACAAGGATGGCTACAGCAATACTCTGGCCGACGTGGCCTACAAATACTGGAAAACCGACCTGCGTGCCGATCTGGCCGACAAGGTGCCGACCAGCACGGCGGATCCGGCCAACTGGCAGCATCTGGTCAACTTTACCGTTGGACTCGGGGTCAACGGGTCGCTCAATCCAGCCAACGGCATCCCGAACAACTGGCCCAATCCCCATGATCCGGATGACAAGGAGTACAAGAACGCGACCTACATTCCGGAGTACAAGATCGATGACCTGTGGCACGCGGCACTCAACAGCAAGGGCAGCTTTTTCAGCGCGGGCGACCCCGACATCTTTGCCGCAGCCCTGAGCAGCACCCTGGCCCAGATCGCGGCCCGCAACAGCTCCGCCAGCTCGGTGACCGCCAACGCCACCCGGCTGGACAGCAACACCCACATCTACCAGGCCCGTTACAACAGCGGCGACTGGTCGGGGCAACTCATCTCCATTCCCCTCAACAGCGATGGGTCGCTGGGCAACATGGCCTGGGATGCCGCCACCCTGATCCCGGCACACACCTCCCGCAGCATCTTTACTCGACAAAGCGGGGTCGGCATTCCCTTCACCTGGGCCGATCTCAATGCCACCAACCGTGCCCTGTTCAACCTTGCTGGCGACAGCCAGGGGGAAAACCGGGTTGCCTACTTGCGCGGTGATCGCAGTCGCGAGCAGAGCAATGGCGGCCTGTTTCGCAGCCGCAGCGATCTGCTGGGGGACATCATCAACTCGGATCCCGTCTATGTCGGCAGCCGGGATTACGGCTACGGCAGCGCCACCGGCCTGACCCAGGCGGAGCGGGACGGTTATCTGAGTTTCCTCGGTTCGACGGCTATTCGCAGCCGTACACCCATGCTCTACGTGGGGGCCAATGACGGCATGCTGCATGGTTTCAGGGTCGCCAACGGGGTGGAGACCCTGGCCTACATTCCTGCCAGCCTGTTGGGGGATCTGAGCTTGCTGACCAAGCCGGACTACAGCCATCGTTACTATGTCGATGGCACGGCCAAGGTAGGCGATGCCTATCTTGGCAGCAGCTGGAAAACCGTGCTGCTGGGATCGACCGGTGCCGGTGGCAAGGCCGTGTTTGCCATCGACGTGACGGCGCCGGACAACTTCACCGCCGACAAAATGCTGTGGGAGTTTACCAATACCGAGATGGGGGTGGCGCTGGCAGCGCCGACCCTGGTTCGGGTCAAATCCGGCAACAAATGGGTGGCGCTGGTGGCCAACGGCTACAACAGCACCAGCCAAACGGCGCGCCTGTTCGTGCTGGATCTGGCGACCGGCGCGGTGATCAAGGAGATAGATACCCAGGTGGGCTCGGCCAGCGAGCCCAATGGTCTCTCATCCCCCTTGCCGGTAGACGAGGATGGCGACCGGGTGGCGGACTATGTCTACGCCGGCGATCTGCAGGGCAATCTGTGGAAATTCGATTTGACCGACAACAACAGCGCCCAGTGGGGGAGTGCCTTCAAGACCGGCAACAAGCCAAAACCGCTGTTTCAGGCGTGCAACGGAACCTGCTCCGCCAGCACGCGTCAACCCGTCACCATGCGCCCGCTGGCCATCCGTCATCCCAAGGGGGGCATCATGGTGCTGATGGGAACGGGCAGCTATTTCACCAATGACGACAAGTTGCTGCCGGCGACCCCCAGGCTGGAAGCCGTCTATGGCATCTGGGATACGGGGGCTAGCGTGCTCAGCAGCCAGCTGTTGCAGCAGAGCATTACCCACGAGTACTCCGCCAATGGCACCACCATCAAGTTCAACGTCAGGGTGGTGTCCAACACGGCGGTCAACTACACCAGCCAGAAAGGGTGGTATCTGGTGCTCAAATCCCCTGCGCTGAGCAAGGGGGTGGGGGAGCGAGCCGTGTCAGAGATGCTTTATCGCAACAAGCGGCTGATCTTCAACACCCTGATCCCCTCGGCGGACGCCTGTGACTTCGGTGGGCGCTCCTGGTTGATGGAGCTGGATCCCGTTTCGGGGGCGCGTTTGACCTACTCGGTGTTCGACGTCAATGGCGATGGTGCCGTCAACGATGACGACTATGTGGGGATCAAGGACAGTGGCGGCAACGACATCAAGGTGCCGGTCAGCGGCAAGCAGTTTGACGAGCTCACCACGACGCCGAGCGTGGTGGAAGATGCCGACATGGAGCGCAAGTACATCAGTGGCTCCAGCGGCAACATATCGGTCACGCTGGAAGAGGGGGCGGGTGATCTGGGTGGTCGCCAGTCCTGGTTGCAACTGGAGTAGAGGTGGAGATGGTGCGTGGATTTTCCCTGATGGAGCTGATGATTGCGGTAGCCGTGATGGCCATTCTGACCGTGATCGCCTATCCCAGTTACAACAGCTACATGGCCTCTGCCAAGCGGGCAGAGGCCAAGGCCGCTCTGCTGGAGGCAGCGCAATACATGGAGCGGCAGTTTACCGCCGACGGCAACTATGATGGTGGCAACCTGGCCTCCGCCGGGCTGGCCACCTTGCCCAGGGATGGCGGGACTGCCTATTACAATCTGGCGCTCAATGCCAGCGGCGCCAGCTATACCCTGACGGCGATCCCGACCGGGGTGATGAACGGTGATCCTTGCGGCCTGCTGACCCTTGACCAGGGTGGACAGCAGGGGGTGTCGATGGCCAGCATGACGGCAGCCGAGTGCTGGTAGTCTGTCACCAGCAGGCGGCAGGAGTCTTTGTATCGGCCTTGTTGAGGGTAAGGGTATCGCAGGCGGTGCTGCCACTCTTGTCGCCTACCTGTGCCCCCTTGCTGGTGGCGATCAGGGTATAGCCGGTGGCGGTGGCACCTGAAATGGAGAAGTCATAGTAGCTGCTGGTGGGGTTGCCTACCTGGGAGGGGGTGGCGCTGTAACTGGTATTGGAAACCCGGAACTCTTCCTGTTTCAGCTGCATGCTGAGCAAGCCCTTGAGCGCTTCGGCCCGGCGGGATTTGCGCAAGCCATCGGTGAAGCTGGGATAGGCAACAGACGCTATGATGGCGACGATGGCGACCACGACGATCAGTTCAAGCAAGGTGATTCCGGACTGTTTGATTCTCATGGGGCGGCATGCTTCGTGAAACAGGTTGATACTATAGGATAGTACTGACAGTAGACCCTACTGGCACGTGCAAAAAGAAAGGAGTCTTGAGCTGATGGAAGGCAGAAAGGGCAGATCCGCCGGTTTTACCCTGATAGAGCTGATGGTTGCCCTGTCCTTGGTCGCCCTGTTGCTGACCGTGGCCATCCCCAGTTATCAATCCCTGCGCCAGGATCAGATGGTCAAGGCGGCCACCCAGGCGGTCTACACCGACATGATGCTGCTCAAGTCCGAAGCGCTCAAACGCAACAGCAATTTGCAAATGATCCTGTTCAACAGCGGTACCGACAGCTGGTGCTATCGCATCAGCATCGATGGCAGCTGCGCCAGTTGCAGCGACACCTGTTCCAGCATCGAGGGGCGCAAAGGCGCTGATGCCAGTGAATTTCCCGGGATCATTCTGACGGGCACCTACACGGAGTCCTCAAGCCAGATACGTCCCATCAGCTTTTCCCCCCGGCGCGGTACCCTGCCAAGCGGCAGCATCACGGTGAGCTCTTCGGCCGCCAGTATGAAGGTTGTCACCAACAACCTTGGGCGGGTACGTACCTGTGCCGTCAGCAACCTAGCGGGGGAGGTGGCATGCAACTGAAAATACGGGGTTTCAACCTGGTCGAGTTGATGGTGGCCATGGTGGCGGGCTTGCTGCTGGTGGCCGCCGTCATTTCGCTGTTTGCCACCATTCTCAAGGCCAATTACACCGCCATGCAGACCAGCCGCCTGAATCAGGAAGTTCAGTTGCTGACGGACATGATGGCACGAGACATCCAGCGAGCCGGGTATGATGCCAACGCCACCCAGTTTCTTGCCGCCCCTTCTGGCAGCCGATCCAGCTTCTATTTTGATACTGCCACGGACCTGATGAATGAAACCGCGACTGGCTCCGGCTTGTATACCTGTATCAGGGTGCGCTATGACAACGATGAAAATGGAGTGCTGAGCAGTGATGACACCCTGGTTTACAGCTACAGCAGTGCTGAAAAGGGGATCAAGCAGGGGACCGGGACTACTACCTGCGGTAATGGCAGTCTGATCTCCAGCGACGATACCGTAGAAATTACCGCCATGACGTTCAGGCTCCTGCCAAGCAGTCAGGTCAGCGGGGCGAGGGCGCTGCAATTGATGGTGAGCGGGCGGTTCAAGGCCACACCGGCACTGACGCTGAATCTGCAGCGGGATATCAAACTGCGCAATGATGGGTACTGACATGAGCCGACAAGCCGGTTTTACCACCTTCACCATCACTTTGTTGCTGGTGTTGATCCTGCTGGGTATTTCACTGCTGGTTGGCAAGATGCTGGTGGCCGATCGGCGAGTGACCCTCAACGAGGTGCTCTATCGTCAGGCCATGGCAATGGCGGAAGTGGGTCTGGCCGATGGACTGGGACGGTTGACGCTGGACCCGAGCTGGCGTACCAGCGGGGCCACGACTACCTTGACCACGGGCAGCTATACCCTGTCATCTTCTGACGATACTGCCATCACGGTGGGGTCGGTGGTCGTGACGCCGGTAAGGGTTCGTTCCCAGGCGACTCTCAGCAACAGTCAGGCCCAGGCGGCAGTCGAAACCAAGGTCGTACGTTTCAGCGTACTGGCCGGCTCTCCTGCCGCGCCTCTGACCGTGGCTGGCGGCATGGCGGTCGGCGGCAACTTCACCATAGTGGCCAATCCCAATGGTGGCGGTCTGGGGGTACCACTGTCGGTCTGGACCAGCGGCAACGTCGATCTGATAACGGGGACCGGACAGACCTGTCATCAGGGGGACTACGACGGCGGCTGTTCGGCCAACATCAGTCAGAAGGGGGACAAGCAGCCGGATATCAAGGATAACGATACTGCCTTCCCGACCGATCTGGTCTGGTATCTGTTCAATGAAAAGGATGATGCCAACGGTTGGGCCAATCTGGAGGCCAGGGCGACCCAGAAGCTGACAGACTGCAGCTCGCTTGGTCCTGCCTCAACCGGCCTCATCATTGTAGATGGGGACTGCAAGCCCTCCTCCAACGTCGGCTCCGCAACGGCGCCTGTGATTCTCATCGTGCGCAATGGCAATCTGGCGGTCAACGGCAATACGGTGCTGTATGGCTTGGTATTTGCCTACTCATCCAACCCCGCAGCCGCCGGGACGGATGTGAAGCTGACCGGTGGGGCCATCGTGTATGGCGCCATGGTTTCCAACTATCAACTGGGCAACGCCAACGGTACCTACGATGCCAAGTATGATGCCAGTGTCCTGAGCAACATCTCGAATGGTGCCGCATTCCAGATTGTCAATCAGGTGCCCGGCAGCTGGCGAGACTGGTAAGGGGATATGGAGATGAAAGGGCAAAAAGGATTTGGCCTGCTGGAGATCCTGATCACGCTGGTGGTGCTGGGAGTAGGCATTGTCGGCCTGGTCGCCATGTCCAAGTCGGCGCTGACGGTTTCGCAGGATGGCCGGCGTTATGAGACGGCGATGCGACTGGCGGAGTCCAAGCTGGATGAGTTTCGCAATTTCAATGGGGTGGTGAGTGCAACCGCGCCGCTGACGGCCTACAACCAGATAGCCTCGGCCAGTGCGGCCGTGACTCTGTCGGGTGAGGCCTACTCGGTGGCATGGACGGTGGCCAATCAGTATCTGAATGGCTCAACCTGGCAGAACGTGGCACCGGCGGGCTATCGCCTGAGTTACCCGGGCCGCAAGGCGATCACGGTCAACGTCGGGTGGACGGACAGCGAAGGGCAGGCTCAGGCGCTGCAACTGGCCGGCAATGTTTCACCCATCGAATCCTTGAGCTCCGATCAATTGGATGGCGGTCTGAATACGGCGAGGCAGGGCCCCAAGGTCAACTACACCCCCGGCGTGGCGCCTGACGTCATCTCGGTGGAGCTGGGCGATGGCAACAAACAGGAGACCAGCAAGCCACTGCCGACCGTCACATCCAAAGATGGTCTGGTGGGCAAGCTGGTCCAGTTCGAAACGGTGACTTACAAACCCGCAGCGGGTGGCAACACCCAGCAGGTGCTGCAGGACATGGCATCCGTCTCCTGTTCTTGCAGTTATGGCTCCAGCCTGAGCGCCTACCTGCCGGGTCAGGCCTACAGTTCAACCAGCAACCAGCTCTATTGGAAATCAGGCTTGCTGCAGACCAAGACCACGGGGACGCTCGACAGCAGCGTCAATGGCCAGCCCGCGCTCTGTACCAGCTGCTGCAAGGATCACTTCGATGGCAGTGGCTCCAGCTTCACCAACTTCTATGCTCCGCTCAACACCAGCCGGGTACGCTACAGCAGCAGCCTCAGCACGGCGAACAGCGGCAAGTACGTGGATGCCTGCCGTTTCGTCCGGCTGGATGGATATTATCGCCCCCTGCCTGACTGGAACCTGGTCAAGGTAGTGGTGACCACGGCCGATTTCCTGGCCAAACCAGCGAACCAGGCCAGTTATCAGAAATACATCAAGTATGTGGTCAAGACCTACATCGACTGGCAGAAGTCGACCCTGAACTGGACCCAGGGGGCCTCCGCCACCTTGCCAACCATCACCGATTTTTCAGCCTGGTTGGCTACCAACGCGGAAGCGGGGGGCGATACCACGACCGGGATCACCGTCAATACGGGTACGGCGCAGCTCATCGCCCGCGGCATCTATGTGGATGTGCTCGACCCTGTCTATCTGGTGGGGATTGATACCAGCGCGGTGGACTATTTGACCAAGGTGCCGTTTCAGGACATCAACCTGACCATGCTGGCGGAGTGGGCCATGGCCCCGCAGAGCTTGCTGACGGGCAATGCCACCGATTATGCCGCCGTCACCAACGAGACGGTCAAGACGGTGGTGGATCTCAACAACTACTATTTCGGCAGTTACAGCCGTGGCTACATGACGGCGAAGAAGTCGACCAAGGACAGCAACCAGGTGCTGCAGAGCGTCACCGTGCGTGTCACTGCCTATCAGGGGAATTCCGGCATCACGGCTTCGCTCATTTCGCCGCGGGACCAGTCGCTGGCGCAGACGGCGGACATGTTGGTCAAAATCGATGTGGGGCAGCAGACGGTGCCGACCATTAAGGTGGGGGGGCGAATCGAATGCCTGACCCGTGGTACCGGCGGCAAGAATCCACCACCGGTGGCGTGCAACAAAAACACATTCAACAACCTGAACATCAGTACCCCCAATTCTGGTGCTACCTGCCGCATCGACAAGCCACAGGCCAACAACCAGCCTGCTACTTATCTGTGTGAGGCTCCGGAGAACTCGACACTGGCCATCAATCTTTCCTACTCCAACCAGGGCAGCACCACCTATATGTTGCAGCCAGCCTCCTTCAGCGTACAGATGACGCCTCAGCCCAACAATCAGGTGCTGAGCGGCCCCTGTTCATTGCTGGTGGACAACGGAGTGACCAACGCGACCAGCCTGACTTGCACCCCTTGAGCCTTGGGCGCTGGCACAGCCAGCGCCTTTTCTTTATCATTCCCCATCATTTTCGAATTCAAGATGCATCGCCATGGCAAAAGCCCTCTCTCTGATGCTTGCCCAGTTGAATCTGACGGTAGGCGCCATCGAAGATAACTGTGACAAGGTGCTGGCGGCGGCAGCCGAGGCCGATAGGCAAGGTGCCGATCTGCTGGTCTGCTCCGAACTGGCTCTGACCGGCTATCCGCCGGAAGATCTGCTGCTGCGCGCCGATCTGATGATCCGGGTGGAGGCCGCCCTGGCCCGCATCGCGGCATGGCAGGGGGCTTGCGCCATTCTGGTGGGTCACCCCTGGCGCGACGGGGAGGCACTCTACAACGCCGCCTCCCTCTACGAGCAAGGCAAGCTGGTCGCACGCTACTTCAAGCAGGATCTGCCCAACTACGGGGTATTCGACGAGAAGCGCTACTTCACTGCGGCAACCGAGACCTGTGTGGTCCCCTTCCGTGGTCATCAGTTGGGGTTGCTCATCTGTGAAGACCTCTGGCAGCCGGGTCCGGCGCTGGCCGCCAAGGCGGCGGGAGCCGAGCTGCTGCTCACCATCAATGCCTCGCCCTATGATCAGGAAAAACCCTGGATCCGCCGCGAGCTGATGGCCGAGCGCTGCGATCAGACGGATCTGCCGCTGGTCTACCTCAATCAGGTATGTGGTCAGGACGAGCTGATCTTCGACGGCTGCTCCAAGGTGTTCAACAGCCAGGGCGAGCTGACCCACAAGCTGGCTCCGTTTGCCGAAGAGCTGGCGCTGGTGCGCTTTGCCGATGGCCAGCCGGTGAAAGAGCGGGAACCCGCAGCGCCGCTGGAACCTTTGGCCGAGACCTATCAGGCACTGGTGCTGGCGGTGCGCGATTACGTCACCAAGAACGGCTTCC
>DWSA01000070.1:0-13570 GCA_018244955.1 Ardaris pityusa | reverse complement strand
GCTGGCGCGCCGAGCGAGCCGACTATCTGCCCGCAGCCGCGGGGGATCTCCCCATCCGGCTGCAACTGCGGCGGGGCGACGAGACGCAAACCGTTGCAGGGGATCAGCTGCTGCTGGCGCTGGGCCGGGTGGCCAACGTCAGCGGCTTCGGGCTCGAAGCGCTGGGAGTGGAGCTGACGCCACGCGGCACGGTGGCGGTCGATGGCTTCCTTGCCACCAACTACCCCAGCATTCTGGCGGTGGGGGACGTAGCGGGCCCTTACCAGCTTACCCATGCCGCCGCCCATCAGGGCTGGTACGCCGCGATCAATGCCCTGTTCAGCCCGTTCAAGCGCTTTCGGGCCGACTATCGGGTCATGCCGGCCGCCATCTACACCACCCCCGAAATAGCCCGGGTCGGCCTCAATCAGAAAGAGGCCAGGGCGCAGGGCATCCCCTTCGAGCTGACCCGCTTCGCGCTGGCCGAGCTGGACAGGGCCATCACCGACGGCGAGCGCCAGGGCTTTATCGAGGTGCTCACCGTGCCCGGCAAGGATCAGATCCTGGGAACCACAATAGTGGGCACTCACGCCGGCGAGCGGATCGCCGAATTCGTGCTCGCCATGCGCCACCGACTGGGGCTTGGCAAGATCCTCGCCACCATTCACGCCTACCCCACCCTGATGGAGGGGAACAAGTATCTGGCGGGCGAGTGGCGACGGGCCCGTCAGCCCGCTACCCTGCTGGCGCTGCTGACCCGTTATCACCGCTGGCGCCGCGGCGCCTGACCCAACTCCAGGTAACCCAGATGCGACACTCATTGCCCTCGTTCAAACAACTGTTGCGCACCCTGCCTCTGCTGGCAGGCAGCCTCCTCTTTACCCAGTCCTACGCCGCCGACAGCCCGAAATGGCAGCAGACCCTCGAGGAGGCCAAGGGGCAGACCGTCTACTTCAACGCCTGGGGCGGCAGCCCGGAGATCAACGCCTATCTGGTGTGGGCCGGCCAGGAGCTGGCGCGTGAATACCAGGTCAAGCTGGTGCAGGTGAAGGTGGATGACATCGCCCAGAGCGTCAGCCAGCTGCTGGCCAACAAGCAGGCCGGCAAGCAAGCTGGCGGCCCCATCGACCTGCTCTGGGTCAACGGCGAGAACTTCAAGGCGCTCAAGGAGCAGGGGCTGCTCGGCGCCCCCTTTACCCGGGAGCTGCCCAACATGGCGCTGGTCGACGGCACCCTGCCGGTGAGTGAGGACTTCACCGTGCCGGTGGAGGGGCTGGAAGCCCCCTGGGGCATCGGCCAGCTCAACCTGATGGTCAACGGCGAAGAGGTCAAACAGCTGCCCACCTCGGCGGCGGCCCTGCTCGCCTGGACCAAGGCCCACCCCGGTCGCTTCACCTACCCCAAGCCGCCCCAGTTCCACGGCTCCAGCTTCCTCAAGCAGATCTTGCTGGAGCTGACACCGGACCCCGCCCCCCTCTATCGGGAGGCGACCGATACCGACTTTGCCAAGGTCACCGCCCCGCTCTGGGCCTGGCTGGATGAGCTGCACCCGGCGCTCTGGCGCAAGGGCAAGCTGTTCCCCACCAGCGCCGCCGAGACCCGCCAGCTGCTCGATGACGGCGAGCTGGCGATGGCCATCAGCTTCAACCCGCAGGAGGCGCAGAGCGCGGTGCAAAATGGCACCCTGCCCCCCAGCGTGATGGCGGTGGCCATGACGAAAGGGGCGCTCACCAACAGCCACTTCCTCGCCATCCCCTTCAACGCCAACGCCCGCGCCGGCGCCAAGGTGGTGGCCAACTTCCTGCTGAGCCCCGCCGCCCAAGCGCGCAAGGCCGAGCCCGCCTTCTGGGGCGATCCCAGCGTGCTGCAGGCCGATGCCCTGCCCGCCACCCAGCAGCCGGTGCCGGCACTGCGCTTCAAATCGGTGGCCGAACCGCACCCCAGCTGGCAGCTCAGGCTCGAAGCGGCCTGGGCCGAGCGTTACGGCCACTGATGAGCCGGTTCGGCCGCTCTTCGCTTGATTGGCGCCCCCTGTTCACCGCCGGGTGCGCCCTGGTTTTTGGCCTTCCGCTGCTGGCGGGGGGCTGGCAACTGCTGGCTGAGGGGATGAATCAGGCCCACCTGCAACGGCTGCTGGCCCAACCGGGCCTGTGGCACTCGGCGCTGCTGAGCCTGTGGATTGGCGCCGCCTCGACCCTGGCCAGTCTGCTGCTGACCGCCCTGCTGCTGGCCCACAGCGACAGCCGGGCCTTCGGCTGGCTGCGCCGGCTGCTCTCGCCCTTGCTGGCGCTGCCCCACGTCGCCTTTGCCATCGGCTTTGCCTTTCTGCTCGCCCCCTCCGGCTGGTTGCTGCGCCTGCTCTCGCCGACCCTGACCGGGTTCGAGCTGCCCCCCGACTGGCAGACCCTGCGCGATCCCGCCGGGCTTGGTCTCATTCTCGCCTTGACCCTCAAGGAGACCCCCTTCCTGCTGCTGATGGCGCTCGGTGCGCAAGACCCCGCCAGGGTGACGCGTCAGCAGTGGCTGGGGGCGAGCCTCGGCTTTAGCCCCCCACAGATCTGGTGGCGCCTGCTGCTGCCAGCGCTGTGGCCCGCCCTGCGCCTGCCCCTCTACGCGGTGGCCGCCTACGGGGTGGCGGTGGTGGATCTGACCCAGTTGCTCGGGCCCGATGCCCCCGCCCCGCTGGCTGTACGCCTGTGGCTCTGGTATCAGGATCCGGATCTGGTCTGGCGCGGCGCCACCGCCAGCGGCGCCCTGCTGCTGCTCGCCATCACTGCGTTGCTGCTGGCCCTGTTGCGGCTGCTGGAGCTGGCCCATCGAATCCTTGGCAAACCCGGCTGGCTCGATGGCAAACGAGCAAATCCAAGCGCCCTTGGCCGCGCCCTTGCCGCCGGCAGCGTGATGACGCTGATCGTCCTCAATCTGGCGGTACTGGCCGCCCTGCTGCTCTGGTCGCTGACCCGGCGCTGGCCCTTTCCCGCCCTCTGGCCGAGCCAGTGGAGCGGCCGCCATTGGCTCGACCTGTTGCCTACTCTGTCGCCGCTGCTGACCACCAGCATACTGCTGGCACTGGCGAGCGGGGCGATAGCGCTGGTGATGGCGGTGCTGAGTCTGGAGGCGCAGGCGGGCCGCCGCCCCTGGCCGCTCTGGCTTATCTGTCTGCCGCTCTTGCTGCCCCAGGCCAGCCTGCTGTTTGGCATTCGGCTCGGGGTAGACTGGTTCAGCCTCGGGTGGGGGGGCAACGGTATCGGCTGGGGCTGGGTGCTCTGGAGCCAGCTGCTGTTCGTCTTTCCCTATGTTTATCTCTGCCTGCAGGGCCCTTATCGCCAGTTCGACCCACGGATCACCCAGAGCGCCCTGTTGCTTGGGGCAACCCCGTGGCGAGCTTGGTGGCAGGTGAAAGGGCCGCTGCTGGCCCGTCCGCTGTTGTTTGCCTTCGGCGTCGGAGCCGCTGTGAGTCTGGCCCAATACCTGCCAACCCTGCTGTTTGGCGCCGGCCGGGTGGTCACCATCACCACCGAGGCGGTGGCCATCGGCAGCGGCCTCAACCGGCGGCTGGCGGGCCTCTACGGCCTGCTGCAACTGCTGCTGCCGCTCGTCATCTATCTGCTGGCGCTCTGGCTGCCGGCGCGACTCAACCCGGCGCTCAAAGGGGGCGGCTAACGATGAACAACAACCATGACAACAGCCCCATGCTGAGCACCACGCCTCTTCGCCTCTATCTGGAGGAGAACCTGCTGCTCTCGCTGCCCGCCCTGCAGGTGGCGCCGGGCGAGGTATTGACCCTGATGGGCCCCAGTGGCTGTGGCAAGAGCTCGCTGTTGGCGGCGCTGGCGGGGGTGCTGCCCGCAAGCGGCCCCATCCAGCTGGAGGGGGACGTGACCCTCGGCGCGCGCTGGCTCACCCAGCTGCCGCCCCAGGCGCGGCGTATCGGCATGCTGTTTCAGGATGATCTGCTGTTCGACCACCTGACGGTGGCGGAAAACCTGATGTTCGGCATGCCAGCCAGCCTGAAGGGACACGGGGCACGGCGGGAAAAGGCGGTGGCCGCGCTGGCGCAGGTGGATCTGACAAATCAAGCGGACAAGCTGCCGGGAGCGCTCTCCGGCGGCCAGAAGGCCCGCGTCAGCCTGCTGCGGGCGCTGCTGGCCGAGCCCGAGGCATTGTTGTTGGACGAGCCCTTCTCCCGCCTCGACAAGCCGCTGCGGGCCGCCTTTCGCGAACTGGTGTTCGCGCAGATCAAGGCGCTGGCCATCCCCGCCATGCTGGTGACCCACGACGAAGATGACGCGCCGGGCACCATACTCCAGCTCACCGAATCCCGTTTTTGACCGAGGAGTGCACCTTGTTTGACCGTCACCTGATCCCCGTTATTCGCAGCCCCCTCACCCGGCTCGCCAGACCGCTCTGCCGCGCCGGGATCAGCGCCAATCAGGTAAGCCTCACCGGCTTTGCCATCGGCATGCTGGCGTTGCCGCTGCTGGCTTTTGGCTGCTATCAATGGGCGCTGGCGGCCATCCTGCTCAACCGGCTGCTGGACGGGCTAGACGGCGCCGTGGCGCGGGAAACCGGCATCACCGACTGCGGCGGCTTTCTCGATATCACGCTGGACTTTATCTTCTACGCCGCCGTGGTGCTGGGCTTTGCCCTCGCCGCCCCCGCCAATGCGCTGCCCGCCGCCACCCTGCTGTTTGCCTTTATGGGCACCGGCTCGAGCTTTCTGGCGTTTGCCATCATGGCGGGCAAGCGGGGCATAGACAATCCGGTCTACCACCACAAGTCCCTCTACTATCTGGGCGGCCTCACCGAGGGGAGCGAGACCATCGCCCTGTTCGTGCTGATGTGCCTGTGGCCCGCCGCCTTCGCCCCGCTCGCCTACGGCTTTGCCCTGCTCTGCGCCATCACCACCCTGACCCGGCTCTGGAGCGGTTACCACACCCTGCGTTGAGGCGGGACGGCGGAAGGGGCCCGCTACGGAACACTTGCGCATGGACGACAATGTTTTACCATGGCGACACTCTTTTTCAGGCTCATGAGAACCTTATGCGTCGCCTTGTCTCCGTGCTCACCCTCTCCCTGTTTCCCATGCTCTATGGCTGCAGCAGCACGCCGGCTGCCAAGCCCGTGGTCAAGCCCCAGCCCAACAGCGCCTTCATCAACCAGACGCCGCCGAGCAAACCCTTCTACGGGCAGGTGAGCCAGCCGGGTGTCAGCAAGGGGGACTTCGCCAATCGCGCCAACGTGGACAACTTCGTGCAACGGATGGTGCAAAAGCACGGCTTCGACGGCGCCGAGCTGCACCGGGTGCTGGCCCAGGCCGAACGCTATGACTGGATCATCCGCCTGATGGATGCCCAGGCCCCCACCACCACGCCGCCCACCGGTCCGACCGGCGCCTGGAATCGCTACCGTGCCAAGTTCATCACCCCGGACAACGTACAGAACGGCGTCAGCTTCTGGCGTGAGTACGAGAACGAGCTCAACCGTGCCCAGCAGGTGTATGGGGTGCCGCCGGAGATCATCGTCGGCATCATCGGTGTGGAGACCCGCTGGGGCCGGGTGATGGGCAAGACCCGCATCCTGGATGCGCTGGCGACCCTGGCGTTCGACTACCCGCGCCGGGCCGAGTTCTTCACCAGCGAGCTGGAATCCTTCCTGGTGATGACCCGCGACGAGGGGATGGATCCCACCGAACCCAAGGGCTCCTACGCCGGCGCCATGGGTTACAGCCAGTTCATGCCCTCCAGCTTCCAGCGCTACGCGGTGGACTTCAACGGCAACGGCCACACCAACCTGTGGGATCCGGTGGATGCCATCGGCAGCGTGGCCAACTACTTCAAGGCCCACGGCTGGGAGAAGGGGCAACCGGTGGCGGTGCGCGGTCAGGGCCAGCTGCCCGGCTACGAACACGGCTTCCAGACCCGCTACCCGGTCGCTTCCCTGCGTCGCGCCGGGCTGACCCCCACCAGCACCCTTGGCAACCACAGCGAGGCGAGCCTGCTGCGCCTGGATGTGGGCACCGGCTATCAGTACTGGTACGGCCTGCCCAACTTCTACACAATCACCCGCTACAACCACAGCACCCACTACGCCATGGCGGTGTGGCAGCTGGGGCTGGCGGTGAAAGATGCCCGCGGCGGTTACTGAGCCAAGATTGAGCTACAACAAAAACGGGCCCACGGGCCCGTTTTTTATTCGTTTTCCAGCAGCCAGCGCTTGAGCAGGGCGGCCAGCTGCTCCTGCTCGGCCAGGGTCAATGGCGCCAGCAGGCGCCGCTCGTTGGCCACGTGCCGCTCCACCGCCCGGTCAACCAATTCCCGGCCCGCCTCGGTCAAACAGACCAGCAGGCTGCGCCGATCGCTCGGGGCGGCCTGGCGTTCGATCAAGCCCCGCTCTGCCAGTTTGTCGAGCCGGGCGGTCATGGCCCCCGAGCTCAACATGGCGGATTGATAGAGCACGGTCGGGGTGAGCGGTTCACCGGCCCGGCGCAGGGTCGCCAGAATGTCGAAGTCGCTGCCGAGCAGGCCGCACTCCTTGAGCTCCTCGCTCACCTCCCGTCCGGCGATCGCCGCCATTCGCGCCACCCGTCCCAACACGCCCATGGGAGAGCAGTCGAGATCCGGTCGCTGCCGGGCCCACTGGGCCAGCAATAGGTCTACATGATCTGATTCCATCCTCGGTCACTTATCTTTTTATCGAGATACTTGATGGTAAACCAATTTGAGGCTAATTTATCTTTACTTAAAGATACTTCATAAAGAGACAAGTTCATGCCCATGCTGATCGCCCTGCTGGCCCCCCTGCTCTGGGGCAGCACCTATGCTGTCGTCAGCCTCTCTCTGACCGACTACTCCCCCTACTGGGTGGCGGTGTGGCGGGCATTGCCGGCCGGATTGCTCCTGTTGCTGGTACGCCCGCGCCTGCCGCCACTGCCCTGGGGCAAGCAGTGTCTGCTGGCGTTTTGCAACATCGCCGCCTTCTTCGCCCTGCTGTTCGTGGCCGCCTTCCGGCTGCCAGGGGCCGTGGCGGGCACCCTGGGTGCCACCCTGCCGCTGGTCCTGATGTTGCTGGCCTGGTTGCAAGATGGCGTCAGGCCGTCCCTGAAATGGCTGCTGCTGGGCCTGATGGGACTGGGCGGGGTCTTGTTGCTGCTCAACCCTTCCGCCAATCTGGATCCTGTCGGCGTGACCTGCGCCCTGCTGGCTACCCTGCTCATCGGTCAGTCCAGCCGCTGGATGCAGCGCTGGCCGGTGAGCGATCTGCTGGCGCTGACCGCCTGGCAGTTGCTGCTGGGCGGCCTGATGCTGATCCCGCTCGCCTGGTGGCTGGCCGGCCCCATGCCGCTGCCGCAGCCGGCAAGCGCTCCCGGCCTGCTCTGGCTGATCCTGCTCAACACGGCACTGGCCTACTGGGCCTGGCTGTGGGGGCTCAAGCGCCACGGCCCGGAGGTGATGGGCATGCTGGCCCTCACCAACCCCATGGTGGCGGTCTCCTGCGGCGTGCTGATGGTGGGGGAAACGCTGGACGCTCGCCAATGGCTCGGCATCGGGGTGATCCTGCTCTCCCTGTTCCTGATGAAGCTGCCGGCCCGCCCCTTCTTCAAACGCTGGCAGGCCCGCCGGGCAAGCACCGGCCAGTGCGGCAAGCCGTGAGCACGACCCTCCAGCTCAAGCGCAATAAAAAAAGAGGAGCCATCAAGGCTCCTCTTTCACATTCCGCGGGTGCTTGAGTCGAACTCAGACCCCGGCCTTGGCCAGGGCGGCGGAGACGATCTGCTGGGCTTCCTGCTGGATGAGGTCCAGGTGCGCCTCGCCCTTGAAGCTCTCCATGTAGATCTTGTAGATGGACTCGGTGCCGGAGGGGCGCGCCGCGAACCAGCCGTTCTCGGTCACCACCTTGAGGCCGCCGATGGCGGCATCGTTGCCCGGCGCCTTGGTCAACTTGGCGATGATGGGCTCGCCGGCCAGGGTGGAGGCTTCCACCAGCGCCGGATCCAGCTTGGAGAGCACCGCCTTCTGGGCGCTGTTGGCCGGTGCATCGATGCGACGATAGCTGGATCGACCGAACTTGGCTTCCAGTGCGTCGTAGTGGGCCTGCGGATCCTTGCCGGTCACCGCCAGAATTTCCACCGCCAGCAGCGCCAGGATGAAGCCATCCTTGTCGGTGGTCCAGACGGTGCCGTCTTTGCGCAGGAAAGAGGCGCCCGCACTCTCCTCGCCGCCAAAGCCGAACTCGCCGCTATAGAGGCCATCCACAAACCACTTGAAGCCGACCGGCACCTCTTTGAGGGTGCGGCCAATCTCGCCGGCCACCCGGTCGATCATGGAAGAGGAGACCAGCGTCTTGCCGACGGCAGACTCTTTGGACCAGCCGGTGCGATGGGTAAACAGATACTGGATCGCCACCGCCAGATAGTGGTTCGGGTTCATCAAGCCGGACTTGGTGACGATGCCGTGACGGTCGTAGTCAGGGTCGTTGCCAAGGGCGATGTCGAACTTGTCCTTGAGGGCAATCAGGCTGGCCATGGCGAACGGGCTGGAGCAGTCCATCCGGATCTTGCCGTCTTTATCCAGGGTCATGAAGGAGAAGGTCGGGTCGACCTTGTAGTTCACCACCTCGATGTTCAGGCCATAGGTCTTGGCGATGACGTCCCAGTAGGCGACGCCGGAGCCGCCCAGCGGATCGACACCGATCTTGATGCCGGCCTGCTTGATGGCATCCATGTCCAGCACGTTCTTCAGGTCATCCACATAGGGAGTCACATAGTCGTGCTCGACCACGAACGGGCTCTTGAGGGCCTCGGCGAACGGCATGCGCTTCACGCCGGCAAGGTTCGCCTCAAGGATGGCGTTGGCACGGTCTTCCACCCACTTGGTGATCTCCCCCTCGGCCGGACCGCCGTGGGGCGGGTTGTATTTGAAGCCACCGTCTTCCGGCGGGTTGTGGGACGGGGTGATCACCACGCCGTCGGCGCGCGCGGCAGGCTTGCTGGCATTGTGGCGCAGAATGGCGTGGGAGATGACCGGGGTCGGGGTGAAGCCGAGACCGGCCTGAATGCGGGTCTCGACGCCGTTGGCCGCCAACACTTCCACCGCGCTGGCAAAGGCGGATTCAGACAGGGCGTGGGTATCCATGCCGACAAACAGCGGGCCCGTGATACCGGCCTGCTGGCGATACTCCACCAGCGCCTGGGTCACCGCCAGGATGTGGGATTCGGTGAAGGCGTTGTGCAGGGCGCTACCGCGGTGACCGGAGGTGCCAAAGGCAACCCGCTGCTCGGGGCGGCTCATGTCGGGCTTGTTGAGGTAGTAGGCGCTGACCAGACGGGGGATGTTGGTCAGGTCGCTCAAACGGGCCGGCTGACCGGCGTGGGAATGCTGTGCCATGGCGTTGTCCTTGCTTGATGGCGGCCTTGCCCGGCAAGGCCTGAGTCTGATGAACCGTTAAATTGCGCCGCACACCCGGGCGATCACCTCGTCGCCATACCCCATGCTGGTCATCAGCTGGGCCACCATGTTCTGTTTGCGACTGGTGTTGGTATTGGTGATCACCCAGAACGGGGTCTCCGGCACCGGCTTGGGCTTGGTGGTGCTGCCGCTGGCGCGCAGGGCATCGGGATCCCGCGAGAAATAGACGCGCTTGCGCCCCTTGATTTCGGTGGCCTGGGTAAATCCGACCGGGTCATCCCGGTAGAGGGTACTGAGCACCTGCATGAAGCGGTTGATGGACTTCTCTTCTTTTTGCAGCTCACCGGAGTCAAGCAGCGCCTCCAGCCCCATGGCATCGGCCACGGCGTGCGGCTGGGCCGTCGTCACCGGCTCGGCAACCGGCGCAGCCTGGTTGGCGGGCTGTTCCAGCAGGCGGCGCAGGATATCGGAGGCACTCTCGCCGATGTGCCGGGTCTGGCTGGCGATATAGAAGTAGAGATCGTCATCAAGCTCGATGGTTTTCATAGGGATGCGCTGGACTCGTCGAAATTCGGATGCGGCGATTATACATAGGCAAACCCGGCAGCCCAAGCAAGGGGCGGACAGATGTGCATGAATCTCATCGAGAATACGGCATAATAGCGGGCCAAGTGTGTGATCCGTCGCACTGATAGCCGATCTGGCAGACTTTTTTTAGAAAAAAAACCACACATTTTTGCTCCGCAATGAGTGAAATCCTTTTCTTTCCAGTGTGTTAAATCACAACGAGCAACACACTCACGACCGACAAGGTGTCATTTTGCAACAAAACCCATTATTGAACTTCAAGGAGCAGGGCCAGGGCCAGCCCGTCGTGCTGATCCACGGGCTGTTTGGCAGCCTCGACAACCTCGGCCTGCTGGCGCGCCCGCTGAGCGAACAATACCGGGTCATCAGCGTCGATCTACGCAACCACGGCGCCTCCTTTCACTCCGACGAGATGAGCTACCCGGCCCAGGCCGCTGATCTGCTCGCTCTGCTGGATCGGCTCGGGCTTGAGCAGGTGGCCATCGTGGGTCACTCCATGGGGGGCAAGGTGGGCATGCAACTGGCCAAGCTCGCGCCAACGCGCGTTGCCAAGCTGGTGGTGGCCGATATCGCGCCGGTCGCCTACCCCCACGCCCGCCACCAGAATGTGTTCGCCGGCCTCAACGCCACCCTCAAACAAGCTCCGCAAAGCCGCAGCGAGGCGGAAGCCATCCTGGCGCAGCACATCGAGATCCCAGGCGTACGCCAGTTCCTGCTCAAGTCGTTTGCCAAAGCCGGGCACGGCTGGGGCTGGCGTTTCAACGTCCCGGCCCTTGAGCGCAACTACGCCAACATCATGGGCTGGCCCGATGCACAGAGCCGCTTCGAGGGCCCAGCGCTCTTCATCAAGGGGGGGGATTCCGACTATATGCAGCCTGAACATACCGAGACGGTGATGGCACAATTCCCCGCCGCCAAGGCCCGGGTCATCGCTGGTACCGGTCACTGGCTGCACGCGGAAAAGCCGGTTTTGTTCAACAAACTGGTTGTGGATTTCCTGTCGACAGGCGGTTAACAGTTTCAAATCCTTTGTGATATAGTGCGCCCGTCATAAGGAGTGTGCGCAATCCATGCTAAGTGAACATATCGACCTGATTGAGAGTCTGGGCCTGAAGTTATTCTTTGTGGCCATTTTCGTATTGATTGGCCTGGCCATTCAGGACGTGCTCAAACGCGGCAACGTGCCCCGTTTTGGCCGACTCATCGTCTGGTTGGTACTCTTCCTGGGTTGTGCAGGTTTTGTCGCCAAGGGGCTGATCGAACTGGGCTGGGAAGGCTCAGGCATCGGCTAACTTATTTTCATCTGTGATGTATGGCCAAACAGCAAACTGATCGAACAACACTGGATCTGTTCGCAAATGAGAAGCGCCCCGGCAGGCCAAAGACCAACCCACTCCCCCGCGAGACCCAGCTCAAGATCAACAAGCGCAACCAGCTCAAGCGCGATCGGGAGAACGGTTTGAAGCGGGTAGAGTTAAAGGTGGAGGCCGAGTTGCTGGAACGCCTGAACCAACTTGCGTTACAACAGAACGTCAGCCGAGCCGAGCTGATCCAATCTATCCTGAAGCAACAGATTGAGTCTGCACATGCTGCAGGCATCACAATCTGACCGTTAAGCATTAACACCAGATACGGGTAACTAAACACTATGGCTAGTGTAGGTCTGTTTTTCGGCAGCGATACCGGTAATACCGAAGCTGTCGCCAAGATGATCCAGAAAGAACTGGGCAAACAACTGATTGAAGTCCGTGACATTGCCAAGAGCAGCAAGGCCGACATCGACAGCTTCGATCTGCTGATGTTCGGTATCCCGACTTGGTACTATGGCGAAGCCCAGGCCGACTGGGACGACTTCTTCCCCGAGCTGGAAGAGATCGACTTCACCAACAAGCTGGTCGCCATTTTCGGATGCGGCGATCAGGAAGACTATGCCGAGTACTTCCTCGACGCCATGGGCACCCTGCGTGACATCGTTGAAGCCAAAGGCGCCATCGTCATCGGCAACTGGCCAACCGCCGGCTACGAATTCGAAGCCTCCAAGGCACTGGTGGACGACAAGCACTTCGTGGGTCTGGGCATCGACGAAGATCGCCAGCCGGAGCTGACCGTCGAGCGCGTCAAGGGCTGGTGCAAGCAGCTGCACGAAGAGATGTGCCTGGCCGAGCTGGAGTGATCCAGGCGCTCGCCAGCCTCTCTGACAACAAGGGCCCCACGGGGCCCTTGTTGTTTTCTGGCTCATGCTCTCTCGCCACTTCGGTGCTCCGGTTTGGCCCGTACATAGAGGGTACGCTTGACCTGAGCTACCAGCTCGCCGCTTTGATCCTGCACCGTCACCTCGAACTCGGGGAAGTGCTTGTCTCCCCCGTCGGTTGCCGCCACGATGGCGGCCAGCTTGCCGTCGGTCAGGTTGAATTCGGCCACCAGCTTGCCCTTGCCCGGCTTGATGTAGTTGATGCTGCCCGCCTTGTCCCAGACATAATAGCGGTTTTTGAAATAGCCCATCAGCATCAGCGGATAGATGGGATCGGTCATCGCAAACATGCTGCCACCAAACTGGGTACGGTTGGCGTTCTTGTTCCACCAGCGGGATTTGAGGGTGACCCGGCAGAAGCGAAAATCATCGCTCAATGTCTCTATCTTGATGCCGGCGCCCCAGAAGGGGGGCCAGGCGTTGAGGGCGCGGCGCACCCAGGCCGCATTGTCAAAAAGCCAATCCATGGATCTCATCTGACCAGACAGTGAAGAAGGTTACATTTTATCAACATTCACCAAACGAGCAAGCCGTCACGAGAATCCGTCCAATTCCACCGGATGGCGCCATCTGCGCTAAAGCCCTTGAATTACTGGGTTTATTTTTAGGTGAGCTACGACCTATAATGACAGGCCAAGCGAGTTCGTGGTTGCCATTCCAGCGGCAGTCAATCAGAATAACCACACCTTCGAGAATGCGAATAAATAGAATATGGCAGACAACAACCAAGCGTTAAAAAAGGCCGGGCTCAAGATCACCTTGCCCCGTGTCAAAATCCTGGAAATCCTGCAACAGCCGGACTGCCAGCACACCAGTGCGGAAGATCTGTACAAACGACTGATCGACCAGGGTGAAGAGATTGGTCTCGCTACCGTATATCGCGTTCTCAACCAGTTTGATGATGCAGGTATTGTTACCCGTCACCACTTCGAAGGGGGCAAGTCGGTGTTCGAACTGGCCACCCAGGAACACCACGACCACCTGGTCTGCCTCGACTGCGGCAAGGTGATCGAGTTCTCCGATGAGGTGATCGAACAGCGCCAGCGCGATATCGCCCAGCAGCACAACATCCGGCTGACCAATCACAGCCTCTATCTGTACGGCCACTGCGCTGCCGGCGAGTGCAAGCACGAAGATTGACCCGCCCGACAGAGACAATAAAAAAAGCCAGCATCACGCTGGCTTTTTTGTGTCCGTCATTTAGAACCCGGTTACGGTCTTGCTCCGAGGCCGTGCTCAAGGCTCATCTGCTGCTCAAAACCTCACGTATCTCTATACGCGCCGGTTCCTGTCCTGCTTCACCCTTGCTGACAACCTCTCGTCACGGATCGTAAACAGGTTCCCA
>DWSA01000069.1:0-21184 GCA_018244955.1 Ardaris pityusa | reverse complement strand
ACACCAGCGACGAGATTGCCCAGGCCGTCAGCCAGCAGGCGGATGTCACCAGCACCCTGGACAAGGGCATCCACCAGATCCATCAGCTGGCCAGCCACACCGCCGACAACAGCCGCCAGGCCCTCGACGGCATCACCCTGCTGGTGGAGCGGCTGCATGCCCTCTCCCGCCTGATCAACCAGTTCCAGCACTGACCGCCTTGCAGGGGCGTGCCGCCCGGCACGCCCGCTTCACCTCATTCGCCTGACCTCCCCCGTCCCTGTCGGCCACTGCGACCCCCATGGGTTAACACCTCCCCATATGGGGCCTTTCATTTATTTGTAACAAAAATGTAAATGAAATGACCTCTGTGCCCGCCATAACAGTCACTTTCCAGCGTGCCTCCACCAAAAGGACTTCATGATGCACAAACCCCTCAGTTATGCCGCCCTGCTGCTGGCCAGCCAGTTTCCGCTGCAGGCGCTGGCCGACACCGACGTCTACCTCACCAACAACAGCCCGGATCCGGTCCAACTGGAGATCCGCCAGAGCGGCTCCGGCCAGCTGCAGGCCGGCAGCCAGTGGCTTCAGCACAGAACCGAGCTGGGCCCCTGGGAGAGCGCCATGGTGCTCAGCTTCAACCGCTACGAGGGGGTGAAGGCGGGCAAGAGCTATCTGTTCGAAACCCGTGTCACCACTCCCGGCGGTGACACCTATCGCCTCAACCAGAAGATGGAGGGCACCTGGTGGAACAGCACCCTGCAACACGGCGGCGAGACGCCGGCAGACAACTCAGGCTGGCAGAGCGATCGCAGCATCCACCGCCTGAGCGGGCCGCAGGAGCTGGCCTTCGCTGCCAAGTTCACCGGCCGCTACGACGATCTGCACTACATGCTGACCCCACCCAGGCAGGTGGAGCAGCCCGAAGCTGACGAAGCCAGGTTGAAGGTGGCCAGCTATAACGTCTGGGCGCTGCCGGTGATCGCCGCCAGCATCGGCGAGCGGCTGACGCTGCTGCCCGAATACCTCAAGGGCTATGACGCCCTGCTGTTGCAGGAGGTGTTCGACGGGCGCCGCGAGGGCTTCCTGCAGGCACTGGCCAAGGAGTACCCGTACCAGACCAGGGTGCTCGACAAGCCGGGGGTCAACATCCACGACGGCGGCGTGGTGATCGTCAGCCGCTACCCCATAGTGCGCGAGGCCCAGCTGGTCTATCCCCGGTGCACCGGCACCGACTGCTTCGCCGACAAGGGGGTGATGTATGCGGAGGTGATCAAGGGGGGCAAGGCCTGGCACCTGTTTGCCACCCACACCGCCAGCTTCGACACCGACGAGGCGCGCCGGCTGCGCCAGATCCAGTTCGGCCAGATCCGCACCCTGGCCGCCAGCCTGAAGATCCCCGCCAGCGACATCGTCATCTACGGCGGCGACTTCAACGTCAACAAGCGCAAGTTTGCCGACGACTACGCCGGCATGCTGGCCAACCTCAACGCCGATGAGCCGGGTTATGGCGGCTACACCGAAGCCACCTTCGATCCCAGGATCAACCCCTATGCCGGCGGCCCGCTCTCCGGCGGTGCCAAGGTGGAGTACCTCGACTATCTGGTGGTGAGCCGGGAATACGGCGCCGTGCGCCACAACCTCAACAGCGTCTGGATCCCGCGCAGCAGCGATGGCAGCCTCTGGCCCGCCAGCAACCTCTCCGATCACTTCCCGGTCAAGGGAGAGATCAGCCGATGAAGCGCCGCTACGGCTTGCTGGCACTGGCGGTGCTGGCCTTGTTGCTACTCAACCTCGGCTGGCAGGAGGCGCCGACGCGGCCGGCACACTCCGGCCAGCTCGCTCACCCTGCCGCCGCAGAGGCGCCGCAGACACAGCCGGCACTGACCCACGCTAGCGGCCCGGTTGCCGCCACCACCGTGCCAGATGGCCCAGCACCTGCGCCTGCCAGCTGGCGCGAGCTGCCGGACGAAATGAACCGGCAGCTCGCCAGCGAGGTGAGCGACAGCGAGCAGCCGCTCGCCGAGCGGCTGGCCAATCTGGAAGCGATAGAGGCCCAATGGCTGAGCGAGGGGGAGAGCCTGTTCCGGCTGCAGGGGCGCTACGCCCTGGCACTCGAGCAGCTGGCGCAGGAGCACGAGCAACTGCCGCTGGCCGAGCGACTGGCCGCCCTCACCCGCTTGCAGGATGAGTGGGCGACGGATCATCCGGATCTGGCGGCTGAGCTGTTCAACCCGGCCGCCCGCTTGCAGCAGGCGCGCCAGCTGTGGGGGGACGAGGAGCTGACGACCCTCGCCCACCACTTCCTGCCGGCCGGGCAGGCCGAAGCGACCGTGCAGTTTGCCGCCAGCCGACAACTGCAGTTGGCGCAGCGCAGCCACTACCAGCAGCAGCTGACCGAGCTGGAGCAGCAACTGGCGGCCAGCCGGGGCAACATGGACGAGGCAAGCTGGCAGCAGCACAGGGAAGCGGTACTCGGCCAGTTTCGGCGCGACTTCTTCGCCCAGACGCCGGATCAACCCTGAGCAGGCAACGACCTGGGGTATCTGATCCCTACAAGAAAAAGGGCCCGTCAGGGCCCTTCGCATTTTTCCGCCATCAGGCCAGCGGGTAGCTGGCCGCCAGCCCGTTCTCGCAGTGCCAGTTGGCCCACAGCTTGTTGTCGGTGCCCATCAACAGGGTGGCGAAATTGCGGGTACGCAGGTAGACGGGGGCGCCGAACGGCTTGATAAGCTCGGCGCGGATCAGCCGGTTCTCGTCGAGGTATTCGGCATTGTCGTTGGTCATGGCGAGGATCCCCATCCACTGGAACTGGGTGGGACAGGGGTGAACGATACCGGAGGAGACCAGCTGGTGCACGTTGAGCACCCCGTCTCGCTTGTCCTGGATCACCCCGAGGCAGCCCACATGCACGTCGCCGGAGAGGATCAGGGTCTTGCAGCCAGCATCCTGCTGGCGCCGGATCCTGGCATTGTCCAGCAGCCGCATGATGAGCCGGGCCCGCTCCCCCTGATGGTCCTTGGCCCGCCAGTGATCCTTGAGATCGTCGGTCAGCTCCTCTTCCCAGGGGGTGGCATCCAGCGCCGCCTCGGTGAAGGAGAAGTCACGATAGACCACGGGCACCCCCGCCAGCACCAGCAGGTGGCCCTCGTCGCAGGCGGCCAGCGCGTCGTTGATCTGATCCCACTGGGACGGGCTCATCACCTGGGCGCGGGTCCGGTTGGCCCGGTTGTCCAGCGCCAGGATCTGGTAGCCGCGAAAACTCAGCCACCAGGAGTGGTGGCCCAGCTTGACCGGATCCAGCAGGGAGACGTTGGCAACGGAGCGCAGCTGGAACAGCCGGAAATAGCGAGACGCAGCGGCATAGATGACCCGGTAGACATCGCAGCCCTGCAGATTGTCTGGCGACTCGGGATAGCTGCCCCAGCCGTCGAAGATGTCGTGGTCATCCCACATCATGGCGCTCGGGATCCGGGCCAGCAGGCGCGCTACCTCGGGCCGCCCCCACTGCTTGCAGTAGAGATCGCAGTAGAAGCGATCGAGCTGCTCCTCCATGGTGCGAGTGGCCTTGCGTTTGACCTTCTCCGCCATGTCCAGCTCGTTCCAGGCCTTGAGGCTGGGCACCGTGGTCCAGAGGGAGTCGGCATAGACCTGATCGCCCCCCATCAGCAGCAACGAGAAGGGGTGCGTGGTGTGCTCGGCAGCCAGCTTGTCCCACATCACATAGGGCTGCGGGGTGGAGGTAAGCAGCTTGAAGTCGGAAAAACCGTTGCAGGAGGCGTACCCGATGCGCACCCGCTCCGCCGGCCCAGGCAGATGAAACTGCCAGCGATCCTCACCGGCCAGATCCCGGGCGGGCTCCCCGTCCAGCAGGATCTGGTACTCCACGCTCGCACCCGCCTCTGCCGGAGTCGCCGTCCAGCTGACCCGCCAGAAGCCGCCCCTGGGAGTATCCGCCTGTTTGCCGGCGGCCAGCAGGCTGCCGTTGATCCTGACCTCGGCGCCTTTGCAGTCAGGCCCCGCCAAAAAACAGATGCTGTATTGCGTCTCCGCTTCGAGCCCCAGCAGGGGCCCCATCACCAGACTCGCCATTGCCTATCCCTCCGTGGTTGAACCCATGGAGCATAGTGAAGCGGGCATCCTTTGGTACTGCCCAAGCGGGCAGGTCAGCCCTTGCCCTTGAACTGTTTGGCGCTGTGTTTGGTCTGGGTGCGACGTTGTGATCACCTTGCTTGTCGCGAAACGGAGCAAGGCGGCAGCAATGACCTCAGCCCTTGCTCTTGAACTGTTTGGCGCTGCGCTTGGCCTGGGTACGACGATTGGCCTGCTTGTCACGGGGGGCGCGCTTGCCCTCCCCGCTGGCTGGCTGATCGGTGACCGGGAAACCGGCGAGCTCCGCCAGCGGCAGCTCGCGGCCGGTGAGGGTGCGGATCGCCGCCAGGGTGTCGGCCTCGCCATGGCAGGTGAGCGAGATGGCGAGCCCGCTGCGTCCGGCCCGGGCGGTACGGCCGATGCGGTGCACGTAGACGGGGGCGCTGGCGGGCAGATCCAGGTTGATCACCAGCGGCAGCGCCTCCACGTGAATGCCGCGCGCCATCAGGTCGGTGGCCACCAGCACCCGCACCTTGCCCGCCTTGAAGTCGCCGAGCGCCTGCTCGCGTACCGCCTGCTCCTTCTCGCCGTGCAGGGCCGCCACCGCGATGCCTGCCTTGGCCAGCTTGCGGGCCACCCCGTCGGCATCGTCCCGCGCGCTGATGAAGACCAGCACCTGCGGCCACTCGTGGGCCTTGAGCAGGCTGATGAGCGCCGGCACCTTGCTGCTCTTGTTGACCAGATAGAGGCGCTCCTCGATGTCGTCGGCCACGCTGTTGCGGGGATCCGCCTCCACCCGCACCGGCTCGGTCAGCAGACCGGTCGCCAGCGCATCCAGCTCGGCCGGCAGGGTGGCCGAGAACAGCATGGTCTGACGCTCGACCGGCATGGCATTCAGCAGCCACTGGATGTCGGGCCAGAAGCCCATCTCCAGCAGCCGATCCGCCTCGTCCAGTACCAGATGGCGCAGCTGGCTCAGTCCCAGCAGTTGCTGGGCCAGCAGATCCCGCAGCCGCCCCGGAGTCGCCACCAGCAGTTGCGGCCCCAGCGCCAGTTCGGCCTGTTGCAGCTCTTGCGCCACCCCGCCGCACAGGGTCACCAGCCGCAGACCCAACCCGCCGGCCGGCCCCTGCAACGCCTCGCTCACCTGCACCGCCAGCTCGCGGGTCGGTACCAGCACCAGCCCCTGTACCCGATCGCTGGCCGGGTCCAGCCGCTGCAGCAGCGGCAGCCCGAACGCCAGGGTCTTGCCGCTGCCGGTGCGGGCCAGCGCCAGCAGGTCCCGACCCGCCAGCGCGGCGGGAATGGCCAGTTGCTGCACCCGGGTCGGGCGCTTGAAGTCGGCGGGCAGGGTCGCCAGCAGGGCGGGGACGAGGGCAAGTTCATCAAAAGTCATGGGGCTACGCAGCTATCGACAGAAGAGGGAGGTGGGTGCGAAGTCTAGTGAGCGGCCGACCATAAGTAAAATCCCATCCATCGCGGCCACGGGCCCACACCCGGCCCGCCATGCGCAAAGCGGGCCTGACTACACTTCTGGTAACCTCCCCCGGGGACGTGACCAGACCATGACCAGACATCCCTCTCTGCTGCTGTTGCTGCTGCTTTGCCTGACGGGGCTGACCAGCCTCAGCCTCTCCCGCGCCGACACGGCGGCCGCCCCTGCCGCCAAACCGGTACGCATCCTCAACGCCCACCTCGGCGAGCTGCCGGGGCTCATCAACGCCGACAAGACCGGCCCCTTCGTCGATCTGGTGCGCGCCATCGATGATCTCTACCCCGAGGTGAGCATCCGGATCACCATCTATCCCCTCGCCCGGGCCATGGCCGGGGTGATCGCCGGCACCGCCGACTTCAGCCTGCCCGCCATCCGCAATCTGCAGGATGCCGACCTGCTGCCCTATCGCTTCAGCACCCGCAGCTTCGGCAAGGTCACCCACGTGCTCTACAGCAATACCGACCACCTCATCACCCCCGACATGGCCTACGGCATAGTGCCCACCAAGCGGGATCTGCTGATCGAGGCGACCCCCGGCTTTCTGCCCATTCCGCTGCAACGGTCGATGAGCATAGAGCAGTCCCTGCGCAAGCTCTCGCGCGGACGCATCGACGCCTTCATCTGGGCCCAGGAGGAGGCCGACCTGATGCTGCGCCAGCTCAAGCTGACCAACATTCACCGGGAACACCTGGGGGATTTCGAGGATGTCTTCATCATCGCCAAGGGGCCTGCCGGGGATGAAACGGATCGTTTCCTCGGCGAGGCGATCGACCGACTCGCCGCCTCCGGCAAACTGGCACAGATCTACTCAAGGCTGCACCGCCCCTATGTCGAGTGGCAACCCCACCCCGACCCCCTGCCGGCCGCTGATGGCAACAAGACGCCCTGACGGCGACCACCCATAAAAAAATCCCGCCGGGGCCATGCCCCGGCGGGATTATTGTCAGTCTGCCTGCTTACAGTACAGCCAGGGCGGCGGCGTAGTTCGGCTCGTCGGCGACTTCGGCCACCAGCTCGCTGTGCAGCACCTTGTTCTCTTCATCCAGCACCACGATGGCGCGGGCAGCCAGACCCACCAGCGGGCCGGAGGAGAAGGCCACGCCGTAGTCCTGCAGGAAGGCGGCACCACGCAGGGTGGAGAGGGTCACTACCTTGTCCAGCCCTTCGGCGCCGCAGAAGCGGGACTGGGCGAACGGCAGGTCGGCGGAGATGCACAGCACCACGGCGTTGTTCAGCGCGCTGGCCTGCTCGTTGAACTTGCGCACGGAAGTGGCACAGGTCGGGGTATCGACGCTCGGGAAGATGTTCAGGATCTTGCGCTGACCGGCGAAGCTTGCCAGGGTCAGATCGGAGAGATCCTTGGCCACCAGGGAGAACGGCTTGGCCTGCTCGCCGGCAACCGGGAAGTGACCGGCGACGGAGACGGGGTTGCCTTGCAGGGTAACGGAATTGCTCATGTTATGTCCTTGATTATCGAGGGAGGATCAGGCCCTCCAGTATAGGCCCGCCGGGCGGGGACAAACACCCGCCAACCACAGGGATATCACCTCTGCCGGCAGCCTGCAGCGAGGAGCGGGAGAAAGGGGCTTGACCTTGGACTTAACACCAAGGTTTACACTCGGCTCAGTTATCGAAGATCTCGCACCGGCGGGATCCATCCAAGAGGGACTCATCATGAGCAAATCCTGCTGCAGCCATCAACACGCCGCCGCCCCCATCAAGGCCGTCAGCAAGAGCGCTGCGCCCCAGACCGAGCACCAGCACAACAGCCACTGCTGCGACCAGGCCGCACCGGTCAGCTGCTGCGCGAGTCAGGCCCCCCATGATCATCAGGATCATGCCGCCAGCGATGCTCCCGAGGGGGAAGAGCCCCCCAGAGGGGGGTGTTGCGCCACTCCGCCGCCCGCCCATGCCCATGACGGGGAGCACGACCACCATGCGCATGCCGTCACGGCAGAACCTCCGCTGGACGCCCCCGAGCAGAACAGCCGCCGCCACAGCTGGCAGGTGCTGGGGATGGACTGCCCCAGCTGCGCCCGCAAAATAGAGACCGCCGTCAGCCGGGTGAGCGGCGTGCAACAGGCCCGCGTGCTGTTTGCCACCGAGAAGCTGGTGGTGGATCTGGCCCCCGGCCTCTCCCCCGATCCCGTTACCGCCGCCGTGCTGGCCGCCGGCTTCCAGCTCAAGGGCGAGCGCAGCGGCAAGCAGGAGCCCGGCCGCGAGCGCAACCCGCTGCAGACCCTGCTCGCCAAGTATTGGCAGCCGCTGTCGCTGGCCGGCCTGATGGGGGTGGCGGCCCTGCTGCCAAGCCAGATCGGTCAGCCGCTGTTTACCCTGGCCACCCTCTGGGGGCTGTGGCCCATCTCCCGCAAGGCGTGGGCACTGACCAAGAGCGGCTCCCCCTTCGCCATCGAGACCCTGATGACGGTCGCCGCCGTGGGGGCTCTGTTCCTCGGCGAAACCGCCGAAGCGGCCATGGTGCTGCTGCTGTTCATGCTGGGCGAACATCTGGAGGCCTACGCCGCCGGCCGCGCCCGCGCCGGGGTCACCGCCCTGATGGCGCTGGTGCCCGACAAGGCGCTGCGCATCCGCACCACTGCCGAGAGCGAAGTGCGGGAAGAGGTCGCTGCCGACCAGCTGCGCCCCGGTGACATCATCGAAATCGCCCCGGGCGCCCGCCTGGCCGCCGATGCCCGCCTGCTCGACGCCCTCGGCGCCTTTGACGAGAGCGCCCTGACCGGCGAATCCATCCCGGTGGAGCGCCGCCAGGGTGACAAGGTTCCCGCCGGCAGCCTGGCGGCGGATCGGGTGCTGCGCCTCGAGGTAGTGTCCGAGCCCGGCAACAACGCCATCGACCGCATCCTGCATCTCATCGAGGAGGCCGAGACCCAGCGCGCCCCCATCGAGCGCTTCATCGACCGCTTCAGCCGCTGGTATACCCCGGCCATGATGCTGGTCGCCCTGCTGGTGGTGCTGGTACCGCCGCTCGCCTTCGGCCAGAGCTGGGACGAGTGGGTCTATCGCGGGCTGGCGCTGCTGCTGATCGGTTGCCCCTGCGCCCTGGTCATCTCCACCCCGGCGGCGGTCACCTCGGCGCTGGCGGCAGCCACCCGGCAGGGAGCCCTCATCAAGGGGGGCGCCGCGCTGGAGCGCCTCGCCCACATCGATACCGTGGCCTTCGACAAGACCGGCACCCTGACCCTGGGCAAGCCGCAGCTGACCGAACTGGTGAGCCTCAATGGCCAGCCGGAGGCCGAACTGCTGGCACTGGCGGCAGCCATCGAGCAGGGCTCCCACCACCCGCTTGCTCGCGCCGTGGTGACGGCGGCCAGCGAACAGGGCCTCAGCCTCGCCGCGGCCCAGGAGCTGCGTGCCCTGCCCGGCATGGGCGTGGAAGGTCGCATCGACGGTACCCTCTGGCAGCTGCTGGCGCCGAGCCGGGTCGCCACCCTGGATGCCGCGATGCAGGCCCGGGTCGCCACCCTGGAGCAGCAAGGCAAGACAGTGGTGGTGCTCGGTCAGCCTGACGCCGCCCCGGCCGCTCTGCTGGCCCTGCGCGACCAGATCCGGCCAGAAGCGGCTGCGGCGCTGCAAGAGCTCAACCAGCTCGGCCTGCAGAGCATCATGCTGACCGGCGACAACCCCCGCGCCGCCGAGGCCATCGCCGGTGAGCTCGGCATGGGCTGGCGCGCCGGCCTGCTGCCGGAAGGCAAGGTCGATGAAATCGCCAAGCTCGGCCTCAGCCAGAAAGTCGCGATGATTGGCGATGGCATCAACGACGCGCCGGCCATGAAGCGGGCCAGCATCGGCATCGCCATGGGAGGCGGCACCGACGTGGCGCTGGAGACCGCCGATGCGGCGCTGACCCACAACCAGCTCGGCGGGGTCGCCGCCATGATCCGGCTCTCCCGTGCGGCACTGGCCAACATCCACCAGAACATAGCGCTGGCACTGGGGCTCAAGGCCATCTTCCTGGTCACCAGCCTGCTCGGCATCACCGGCCTGTGGATTGCGGTGCTGGCCGACACCGGTGCCACCGCCCTGGTCACCGCCAACGCCCTGCGCCTGCTGCGCAAGCGCTAAGCCGGCTATTGACGGCACAACCAACAGCCGCCCCCAGTGGGCGGCTTTTTTATTGCCTCGCCCACAGCAAAGAAAAAGCGCGGCTGCCGGTCGGCAGTCGCGCTTTGCTTACTCTCTCGGAGTTATCCCACCCTTGGCGAGGTGGAATTCAACCCTGGGGTGCCGAGCCAGCCCCGGGCTCGATGGGAATGACTACTTGGCGCTGCACTCCTGGATCACAGCGGTACCGGCCTTGGTGCCGGCCGGGTCAACCTTCACCAGCACGCTCCACAGCCCCTGCGGCAAGGTGATGCTGTTGTTGGCACTGCCCGGCTGGGAGAAGCCGATGGCATAACCCGTCTCCGCCGTCACCGCGCCGCCGCCGTTGAGCAGGTACTCCTTGCTCCAGTCCTCGTTGGCCACCTTGAACTCGGTACTGCCGGTGTAGTTGAAGGCCGCCTGATAAATGGCGAGGTCACCGTCCATCCCCTTGTAGCTCAACTGGTACTGGGGCTGAGCGGCCCAGCCGGAGAGCTCGCCCTTGACGAACAGGTTGTAGCCGAGCGGATTGCCCGCCACCGTGTCCAGCACCTTGCAGCTCTGCACCGGCTCGGTGAAGCTGACGCTCAGGGTGGGCTTGTCCTTGTTCATGGCGGTAAACACGAACTTGTAGCTACCCGCCTTGGCCAGATCTAGCCCGATGTTGCCGGTATCGCCACCCTTGCAAAGGGTCAGCGGGGTGCCGACCACCAGCTTGTCACCCGCATTGCAGCTGCCGTAGTTGAGGGGACCCCAGCTGGCATCCGCGATCTTGACGTTGGTGGTGCCCAGCTTGTCGCTGCTCACCTCGGTGGTGAACTCGTACATGAAGTTGCTGCTGAAGGTCATCTGGTTGGTGTTGCCCCACTCATTGAGGAACCCCTTCAGATAGACGGCGGTGTCACCAAACGGCGGTACCGTGCTCAGATCAGTCTTCTTGCCGACCGGCAGGCCGCTGCCCTGGGCACCGCTCTGCGGCTTGACGAACACCGCCGCCGACCAGGCACCCAGGGTCAGGGTACCGCCATTGACGGCCGCATCACGGGCGATGCTCTCGCCGCCGTGGTGGGCCGGGCTCAGCTGCAGGCTGGTCAGGTCAATGGGCTGATCGTTGCCGTCACGGAAGTCGCTGACGCTCTGGGGAGCATTGGTGGCATTGATCATCACCACCAGACCGTCGATGGCCGGATCCAGATCCGCCCCCGCATTGATGCCGTCATCCACCGTCATCACGATGAGGCCGGGTTCCTGATCCGGGCCGGTATTGCGGAAGTCGACCCGCTTGATCACCTCGGCACCGCTGCCCAGACGCAGCAGACGGGAGGATTGACGCAGCTCGGCCAGCTCCTGATAGAAGCCCACCATGGTCGCCATGTCGGCACCGCTCGGTTTGACGTGCTTGCCGAGAACTTTCTCGATCAACGGATAGTTGTCGCCATCCTTGTCCTTGCGCGGCAGCCCCTTGTCGAAGTTGTTGTCGGCCAGGGTGTAGTCGACCCGGTTGTACCAGTCACCCGAGTCGTAGCTGTCCCGCTCCATGGACTTGGAGCGCAGCAGCTCGACACCGGCGTGGGTGAAGGGAATGCCCTGTCCCAGCATGGCGGTGGCGAGCGATACCCCCTGCATCCGCACCAGATCGGCCCCTTGCGGCGCCTTGTAGATCAGGTTGTCGAACAGGGTCTGGTTGTCGTGCTTGTCGACGTAGTTCTGGATTTCGGTCGGATCCTGGGCGTAGCCCGCCGGTTGACCGTTGTAGTCGATGTCGGAGCCCTTCTTCGGCATGCCATCCTTGTCGGTCAGGATGAAGTCCTTGAGGTTGCCGGCCATGCCGAGGCGCACCAGATCGGCCTGATGCAGGGCAGTTGCGCGATCGACGCCGTCCATCTCGTTGGCATCCACCAGAGCGCCGTTGCCAAAGCCCTGGGTCTTGCGAATGGTGTCGCCGCCGTCGAACGGACTACCGCCGCGCACCGCATCCCGCAGCCGGTCGGAGAAGGAGCCGATGCCGGTGCCGGCCAGGTGTTTCTGGGTCGCCTGCACGAAGCGCTTGTCATCCTGTACCTCGCCGAAGTTCCAGCCCTCGCCGTAGAAGTACATCTCGGGGTTGACCTGCTTCACCGCGGCCAGCGCCTGCACCATCTGATCTTTCGGGTGGTGGCCCATCAGGTCGAAGCGGAAGGCATCGATCTTGTAGTCGCGCGCCCAGGTGACCAGGGAGTCATCCATCAGCTTGGCGAACATGGCGTGTTCCGGCGCCGTGTTGGAGCAGCAGGTGGAGTTCTCCACCGAGCCGGTCTCCGGATTGAGGCGCTGATAGTACCAGGGCACTATCTTGTCGAGCACCGACTTGGGCCCCAGGCCCGCCTCGTTGGTGTGGTTGTAGACCACGTCCATCACCACGTTCATGCCGATGTTCTGCTTGATGGCCTTGACCATCTCGCGGAACTCCAGGATGCGCTGGCTGCCCTCGGCGTTGGTGGCGTAGGAGCCTTCCGGGGTGGTGTAGTGGTAGGGGTCATAACCCCAGTTGAAGGAGTCGACACCGCGCAGATAACCGTAGAGCTCCTGCACCTGCGGGTTCTCCTTGCTGTCGCTCCCTTGCAGGTCGCCGAGCACGGCCTCGATGGTCTGCCCGCTGCTGCAGTAGCCGGCGAACTTGGAGTTCTGCACCTCGGGGTTGACCTGGCACAGCTTGCCGAAGTCGTCGCTGATGTTGGCGACCTTGGCCGGATCCTCGTTGACGGTGGCGATGTCGAACACCGGCAGCAGGTGCAGGTGGCTGACGCCGCTCTTGGCCAGCGCCTGCAGGTGCTTGACCGGCGCCGTGTCGGTATCGGTCAGGCCGAGGAACTTGCCGCGGTGCTCGGCCGGGGTGGAGTCGTCGTTGCCGGTCAGATCGCGGACATGGGCCTCATAGATGGTGATGTCGGCCGGGTTCTGCTGGCTGTGGGGCGCCTTGAGGCTGTCCCACCCTTCCGGCTTGAGGGCCGGATCGTTGAGATCCACCACCTGGCTGAACTCGGAATTCATCGCCAGGCTCAGGGAGTAAGGGTCGGTCACCTGATAGGATTCCAGCTTGCGGCTGACCGGGTGATAGACCTGGATGTCGTAGCGGTAGAACTTGCCCACCAGCTCGCTGCCACCCTGCACGCTCCAGCTGCCGCTGGCCTCGTCCAGGGTCATGGTGCGCTCGCCGAGCGGCTTGTGCTGGCCGTCGAACAGCGCCAGCTTGACCGACCTGGCGGTCGGCGCCCACAGCCGGAAGGTGACATTGCCCCCCTCGACCACGGCGCCATAAGTCAGCTTGGTGGCCGCTTCGCTGTAGAGGGCATCGAGGGCACCGGCGCTCTGCACCAGGGTCGCCCCCTGCAGAATGCCGTCGGCATCGGTGCCGATGGCCACCAGCTCACCCTTGAGCAGCGGCTTGAGATCCTTGCCAGCCGGCAGGGAGAAGGCGGCAGCATCCTTCAGATGCGGATACTTGGCCTGCTGCTCGGCGGTCAGGCTGGTAGGAGCAAGAGTGATGTAGGGGAAGTCGAACACCCCTTCGGCATTGGCCTTGATGGTGCCGGACTCGGTGTAATAGAGGCGCACATGGGGCTTGTCCTTGCCTCCCTGCCAGATCAGGGTGTTGCCGTCGATCAGGTGGGCACTGGCGCCCGCCACGCCGAAGGCGGCGGTGAAGGCCTCGGCGCGGCTGCCGAAGATCTCGTTCTTGCCGGCGACGATGGCCACGGTGCGGTCCGGGTGATCGCTGAAGACCACCTTCATGTCGCTGCCGGTCAGGTTGGCCAGATCGCCGTTGCGGGCGATGAAGTTGATGCAGCCTTCCAGCTTGCTAAGGGGCACCACCCAGCTCGGGCCGAAGCCGTCGGCCGCGGCCGGGGTGTTGACCTTGTCATCCCAGCCCGCGTTGAGGCCGCTCTCGGCGGTGGCGCTGCAGGCGTCGTTGTTCCACAGGTGCAGGCTGTAGTTGGCGAAGGGGCCAGTGACCCCGCGGGCCGCACTGGTCTGGGTATCCACCAGGGCGATCACTGCCTGATCGGGCCCGGCCACCAGTTGCTCGGCAGGGGGTTGCACATTGGGCAGACGGGCGACGGGGCCGTCCGTGGGTTCAGGGGTGGAGGGGGAGGAGCTGTTGTCATTGCAGCCGGACAAAAGCGCGAGCAGTGAGGCTGTTACCAGCGCCACTTTGGTCTTTTTCATATCCATTTTTTTATAATTCCCGCTGTAGTTAGTCTCGATATCCGAGTACCCGGTCATTGCCGAGCGGTGCCATATTAATCAGCAGAAATCGTTTCAAATGTGAGCAGGGGGGCAAAAAAGTTAACCGCTTTCAACAAGATAACGTTTTCATAACGAAAATCGGATCGGGCTCACAGACCTGCCGCCCGATTCGGCACATACCTGCGGGCAGAGCCATGATGTCTGGAAAAATTGATTTCCGATCAAATGGATAAGTGGATACGGCAAGAGAGAGGGAGCCACGACAGATGAAGCGGATTGAGGAGCAGGCCAGGCGGCTGGACCAGGAGTATCAAGAGATTGCCCAGCTGTTTGACCAATTTTGTCAGCAGGCGGGGGCGCTCGCCGAGCAGTACCACTTCTTCAACTGGCCGGATTATGAGGATACCCCGCCCCTCGCCCGAGCCTTTACCCTGCTGGGGGAGCCGCGGGAGCTGCGGCTACGCTGCCAGCCGGGGGAGCGCGGCAGTTTGAGCGGGCTGATCCAGGTGTGCGGCGAGGAGGGCACCATCCACGCCAGCCTCGGTTTTCGGGCCGATGGCCACCTGCTGCTGGAGTCGGGCCGGCTGCTGGACAACCCGCCCGAGCTGCTGCTCAAGCTGCTGCTCGGCGCCATCTGGCAGCACAAACCGGAGGATGTGCAGGGCCAGCCGCACTGAGCCAGAAAAAACAGGAAGGGGCCTTGGCCCCTTCCTGCTGTTGCATGCGGTCAACCGGCCAGGATCAGGCGGCGCTCACCTCTATGGTGACGTGCACCAGCTCCTCGTGGATGGCGAGCCGCGCGCGGATCTCGCTGGCGGCAACCGGCGCCTCCATCAACAAAGAGAGCACGCAGGCATACTGCTGCTGGCCCACCCGCCAGACGTGCAGATCGCGCACTTCGGCGTCCGGCAGCTCGGCGATCACCTCGCGGATCTCCGCCACCAGCGGCGCGTCCATCTCGGCATCCAGCAGCACCCGGCCGGAGTCGCGCAGCAGGCCCCAGGCCCACACCGCCACCAGCCCGGCCCCCACTATGCCCATCAGGGGATCCAGCCAGTCGGCCCCCCACAGCATGCCCCCCACCAGCGCCAGAATGGCCAGCACCGAGGTGGCCGCATCCGCCAGCACGTGGATGTAGGCGGCGCGCAGGTTGAGATCCTGATGGCCGTGATGATCGTGTGAGTGATCGTGGTCGTGATGATCATGATGGTGGTCGTGGCCGTGCCCATGGTGGTGACCGTGATCATCCTTGAGCAGCCAGGCGCAGGCCAGGTTCACCAGCAGGCCGACGATGGCGATGGCGATGGCCTGCTGGTAGTGGATCGGGCTGGGATCCAGCAGCCGGAACACCGACTCGAACAGCATCATGCCGGCCACACCCACCAGCAAGAGGGCGCTGGTGAAGCCCCCCAGCACCTCGATCTTCCAGGTGCCGAAGCTGAATCTGTGGTCGCGGGCGAAGTGGCGGGCGGCGCGGTAGGCCAGCACCGACAGGCCGAGCGCCAGCGCATGGGAGCTCATGTGCCAGCCGTCGGCCAGCAGCGCCATGGAGTTGTAGAACCAGCCGCCGCCGATCTCCGCCACCATCATGATGACGGTCAGCAGCACGGCCCAGCGGGTCTTCTGTTCGGCCAGCGGATTCCCTTCGTGGACGACGGGTTGGTGGCAGTGGGATGAGACAAGGGATGACATGGATTTCTCCTGAGGACGACAATGCAATATACTATACCCCAGTATAGTTTTATTGATCGAGAGGATCCTGCATGTCACACACCATTCACGGCAAGAAGAAGCTGCTGGCGCGGGTGCGCCGCATCAAGGGGCAGGCAGGGGCACTGGAGAGCTCGCTGGAGCAGGAGAGCGACTGCGCCGCCATCTTGCAGCAGATCGCCGCCATTCGCGGCGCCGTCAACGGCCTGATGCTGGAGGTGCTGGAGGGGCACATGCGCGAGCATCTGGGCGCCGAAGAGGCGACCCCGGCCGAGCGGCTTGAGGATCTGGATCAGGTGGTGCGGGTACTGCGATCCTATCTGAAGTAGGGCCAGTGGATAGGGCCGCGGGTGGCCCGCTTCATCCCGTTTACGGCTGGGCGGTGTCGGCCCCACGGCCCCCGCCCCTTTCAGACTTGAGCCCTCGCCGGCTTTACGCCATGATGACCGCCGATCATTGATCGCCATACCCTGGATTCCATTTCGCAAGGACCCCCCATGTTTGAACACGTCGATGCCTATGCTGGCGACCCCATCCTGACCCTGGTCGAGACCTTCCACAAAGACACCCGCGAGCAGAAGGTGAACCTGGGGATCGGCCTCTATTACGACGAGCAGGGCCGCATTCCGCTGCTGGCCTCGGTACAGCAGGCCGAAGCCCAGCGCGCCGCCGCCCCGGCCCCCCGCCCCTACCAGCCGATGGAAGGCGCCGCCAACTACCGCACCGCGGTGCAACACCTGCTGTTTGGTGACGACCACGAAGCGGTCAAGGCGGGTCGCATCGCCACCATCCAGACCATCGGCGGTTCGGGTGCGCTGAAGATCGGCGCCGATCTGCTCAAGCGCTACTTCCCGACCTCCGAGGTGTGGGTCAGCAATCCCACCTGGGACAACCACAAGGCGATGTTCGAGGGCGCCGGCATCAAGGTGCACGACTACCCCTACTACGATGCGGCCACCGGCGGCGTGCAGTTTGACGCCATGATCGACTGCCTGAGCAGCCTGCCGGCCAAGAGCATCGTGCTGTTGCACCCCTGCTGTCACAACCCGACCGGGGTGGATCTCTCCCGCGCCCAGTGGGACCAGGTGATCGCGCTGGTAGTCGAGAAGAACCTGATCCCCTTTATGGACATTGCCTATCAGGGCTTCGGCGACGGGCTGGAAGAGGATGCCTACGCCATTCGCGCCATGGTGGCCGCCGGCGTCAGCTTCTTCGTCAGCAACTCCTTCTCCAAGAACCTCTCCTTCTACGGCGAGCGCTGTGGCGGCCTGTCGGTCATCTGCCAGGATGCCGAAGAGGCGAGCCGCGTGCTGGGCCAGATGAAGGCCACCGTGCGCCGCAACTACTCCAGCCCCCCCACCCACGGTGGCCAGATCACTGCGGCCGTGATGAACGATGCCAGCCTGCATGCCCTCTGGGTCGGTGAGGTGACCGAAATGCGCACCCGCATCAAGGCGATGCGCGAGAAGCTGTTCGAGGTGCTGAGCGCCAAGGTGCCGGGCCGCGACTTCAGCTACTTCATCAACCAGCGCGGCATGTTCAGCTACACCGGCTTCACCCCGGAGCAGGTGGATCGCCTGCGCGAGGAGTTCGCCGTCTACCTGGTGCGCTCCGGTCGCATGTGCGTGGCGGGCCTCAACAGCCGCAACGTCGACTACGTGGCCGACGCCATGGCCGCCGTGCTCAAGGGCTGATCCCCGCAAGCCCCGCTCAGGCGGGGCTTTTTGTTTGTCCCGTTTGCTCGTGGAACCGTTATGGATCTGATTGCCCTCTCCCGCCTCGGCGGTCGCCATCTGGTCACCCTGCATCTGCTGCTCGACAGTCAGAGCGTCACCCGCACCGCCGAACGACTCTGCACCACCCCCTCCACCGTCAGCAAGACCCTCAACCAGCTGCGGGATCTGCTCGGCGATCAGCTGCTCTATCGCCAGGGCAACCAGCTGTTGTTGACCCCGTTCGCCGAGCGGCTAGGCCCCACCCTGCACCGGCTGCTGAGCGAGCTGAACGGCCTCACCGGCCAGGGCGGATTCGATCCCGCCAGCTGGCAGGGGCAGCTGAAATTCGCCCTGCGTGAAAGCGGCATGGTCTGGCCCATGGGGCCCATCCTGGCGCAGCTGATGCGCGAGGTGCCGGGCCTGGTGCCCGACATTCGCAACAAGGATGAGCAGGGGCTGGCGGCGCTGGCGGCGGGCAAGCTGGACTTCGTGATCCTGCCCCACGACCAGAGCCAGCCCCTGCCCCGCCAGCAAGGGCTGGTGTGGGAGACCCTGCGCGAGGACAAGCTGGTCTGCCTGCTGCGCGCGGATCACCCTGCGCTGGCGCGATCCTGGGATCTCGATGCCTACCTGAGCTGGCGCCATATCGCCATTCGCGATCAGGAGCTGGCCAACCCCTTCTTCGAACAGAGCCTGGCCCAGTTGCAGGTTCGCCGGCAGATCGCCGCCATCCTGCCGGATTTTGGCAGTGCAGCAGCCCTGCTGCGCCAGAGCGACCTGATCCTCACCGCCATCGGTGGCTGGGCCGAGCAGGCGGCCCCCCACGCTCTGGTGAGCAGGCCGGTTCCCTTCGATTACGGCGCCGTCACCCACAGCCTGGTGTGGTACGGCCCGGCCGGAGAAGAGCCGGCCCGGCGCTGGTTTCGCCAGCGCATCTTGCAACTGGCCCGCGAGCTGGGATAAGGACGACCATGCCCGGCACACGCCGGCCGGACATGGCGGGTGTCAGGGTTTCTTGGTGTAGATGGGGCTAGGGAAGGGAGAGACGTTGTTGCCCAGTTCGGTGATGCGGGCAGCCCCCTGCTTGCGCACCTGATCGACCCGCAGCACGTGGTGCATGGGGATCATGGTGCGATTGACGTCGGCAAATTCACTCTTCAACTTCTCGTGGCTGGGGTCGACGATGAGCGCCGTGTGGTTGTCCCACACGAAGTTGGCGATCTCGATGAAGCCGAACAGCTGACCCTGGCTCACTTCCCTGACATAGACTTCGTAACGCTCGTTGTGACAAATGAACTGCACTCGATATAAGGCGTTGGATTCACTCATGTTCGTCTGTTGATGGTGGGCGATTGACCCATTCTAGCCGCCACCTCGCAGAGCTCAAATAGACAGCAATCACAGTTACGTCATCTCAAGACTCAGGCAGCAAAAAAGCCACGCCGAACCGCTCGGTTCGCCATCCAATCTTGCCTTGCAGTAGTAAATCCCTTTGCGATCAGTTGATTAGCATCCGGCTATTCAGAGCAGTGGCGGCAGGCTGACCGGGCCGAGCCCGGCCACCGCTAGCGCAGCGGCCAACTGCTCCAGCTCCTCTCGCGCCGCCTCTGGCCAATCCTGCGCCGCGCCGCGCACCCCGTGATGGCGAAAGCCGTTGAGGCGGATGGGCACGGGCCCGAGGGAGTGCAAGAGGGCGGCAAGTCCGCCCCCCAGCGTGCCGTCGGCGGCGAGATAATCGCTCTGCCCCGGCACTAGCAGCAGGCGCACCTCCGCCAGCTTGTCCGCCTGCGCCAGCAGTTGCAGCGACGCCAGCACCCGCTCCCGATGGCAACCGGTGAGGGAGAGATGGACCGGATCGCCCCACCCCTTGAGGTCGATCATGGCACCGTCCAGCACCGGCAGCAGCCGCTGCCAGCCAGCCTCGGCAAGCGAACCGTTGCTGTCGAGCAGGCAGCCGAGATGGGCCAGATCCGGCGCCTCCTTGATGGCGGTGAACAGCGCGATCACGAACGGCAGCTGGGTGGTGGCCTCACCGCCGGAGACGGTAATCCCGGTCAGCAGCGGGCCGTAGCGGCGCAACAGAGCCAGCACCTCGGCCACCGTCATGGTGGCGGTCTTGGGGCTGGCGCTGCGGGGGCAGGCATCGAGACAGGCATCGCAATCGGTACAGCGTGCCGCCTGCCAGCTCACCCGCCCCTCGTGCAGGGCCAGCGCCCCGCTCGGACAACCGGGCACGCAGTCACCGCAGTGATCGCAGAGGCCGATGGTGTGCGGGTTATGACAGCCGGGACAGGCGAAGTTGCAGCCCTGCAGAAACAGCACCAGCCGGTTGCCGGGGCCGTCCACGCAGGAGAAGGGCAGCCAGCGGCTCACCGTCGCGGTGCGCGCCGCCCCTGCCCGCCTGCCGCACTCAGTAGTCACACAGGGTTGCCTCACGCCCCACCACCCGCGGCGCCCGCTGGCGGATCCCGGTCAGCTCGCTCGCCTCGGCGCCGAGGCAGGTGGTCTGCAGCCGCGAGCCCTCGGTCGCGAAGCGGGCCACGTCGCTCTTGCGGATCATGTAGCCGGTCACCCGCACCAGATCGCTGTCCGCCACGTTGGCGGTGAACTCGCGCATGCCGATGGCGAGCGCCCCCTTGCAGAGCTGCAGCAGCGCCTGCGGGTTCTGGCGGATGGTGGGATCCAGGGTCAGGATCTCGCTGATCCCGGAGTGATAGAAGCCGTGGTGGGGGGCCAGCGCCAGCATGTGGCTGGCGGGATCCGGCTCCTCGCCATAGGGGATGCGTACCCCGGGGGTCACCCCGCGATCCACGCTGAGCCCGCCCTGGGAGTGGAGCAGGGCGCGGCCGCCCCAGGCGTGACGCTGCGGCGTTTCGCTCACGTGGCGGGCGAGCTGGGCCGAGATGCGGTAGCCCAGCTGGTTCGCCTCCTCGTCACGGCCGTAGCGCTCCGGCAGATTCTCCTTGTCCATCAGAAGGTTGACCGCCTCGGCCATGCCGTAGATGCCGAACATGGGCACGAAGCGATCCTCTTCCAGCAGCCCCTCCTGCACCAGGAAACTGTCGAAGAAGCCGGACTCCTGGTGCAGGAAGGCGGCACGCGCCTCGATCAGACGGGAGGCGAGGCGGCAGTAGTGGGGCAACAGGCAGCCCAGGAAGTCGTCGATACCGTGGGCCTGCTCGGCCACCCGCTTGAGGGAGACCCGCACCAGGGTGTTGGCGCCACCCGCCTGGGGCAGGGCGTTGTAGCAGCTGACGATGCCGAAGCCGCGCTCATCGAAGGTGTTGCGATGCAGCGGGTAGTTGGCGATGTGGGGCTTGCTGCAGGCCGCTATGTTCTTCACCCCTTGCAGCAGCAGGCTGTCCGGGGTCTGCGCCGGATCGTGGAACAGGGTGAGGTTGGGGGCCACCTGCTTGAGATCGCCGTCGACGCGCAGGATCAGGCGGCAGAGCCGGTTGTCATCCGGGCCTATGTTGACGTGCATGAAGGCATCCGGCAGCACCCGGTCCAGGTAGATCCAGAACCCCTTCAGCTTGCGATAGAGGACCTCGTCATCCAGCTCACCGACGAAGGGCAGCAGCAGGTGATCGAGCCGGCCCAGCCAGACCGGCATGCCGGTGACGGAGGGCACATGGTGGTAGAGGATGCGCAGGGCATCGAGCGCCTCGTCGAAATCCTGCGGCGGTGCCAGCTCCAGCCAGGCCGATCCCTGGCGCAGAAACTTCTCGTAATCCGGCAGCACATAGCGCGGCTTGTAGGGGGCGTGCCCCTCGAACATGTCGCAGACAAAGCCCTTGGCCATCGCCTCGCTCACCTCGGCGGGCAGCTCGGGATAAGGCAGCGCATTCTCGGCGGCCAGCGCCAG
>DWSA01000068.1:0-21219 GCA_018244955.1 Ardaris pityusa | reverse complement strand
GTAGCCCCAGATGCCGAGCGTCAGCCCCTGCAAGGTACGGCCCAGCCCCAGTGTGCCGGATTGCTGCCACTGCCCCTGGGCGAGGGCATGGCAATAGGCCGGGAGGTGGCGGGAGGCGGCCATGATGAGCGCCCAGCAGAGCTCGGCGGGTGCCACCGGGCTGCCGATGCCTTCGGCGACGGCCACCCCGTGGCGCTGACACAGGAGGGGATCGATATGCTGGCTGATCTTGCCGGTCTGACTGATGAACCGAAGGGAGGGGAGCCTGCGCAGCAACGCCTCGTCGATGCGGGTGCGCTCGCGGATCAGCACCAGCGCCTCCACCCCTGTCAGTTTGGCGGCAAGGCGCTCGGGGTCAGGTTCGCTCTGGGTGAGGATGGTGACGTCGTGGCCCGCCAGGCGGGTAAAGCAGGGCAGATGACGCACCTGATCCTGATAGTCATCCAGTATGGCAATCCGCATAAGCACTCCGTGTCACAAGGGGGACTGGCGGCCTATCCTACCGGAAACGGGGGAGTCTGTGTGGTCAAATGAGCACTGATTGCAGTGCGGGTATGGCTGGTGCTGGTTGGCCGTACCAGAGAGGTGGCTGCTGCCGGCGGGTTGAAAACAGACGGGGCTCCCGTGTGGGAGCCCCGTTGGCAACGGCTGTGTCGATGACTTAGCCGAGTTTGCGGCCGGAAAGGCGGCACCACTCTTCCTTGACGGCGGTCGGGTCCATCTCGAACCACTGGCCGTAGATGGTCTCCAGCTCCGGCGCCTGGCTTTCCAGCACGCCGGAGAGGGCCATCAGGCTGCCCGCCTTGCCGTGGCCGGCGATAAGCGGCGCCAGTTCGCGCAGCGGGCCGGCCAGGATGTTGGCAACCACCACGTCAGCTTCGACGTCTTGCGGCTGATCCGCCGGCAGGTAGAGCTCGATCTGATCGGCGACGCCATTGCGCTCGGCGTTGTCGCGGCTGGCCTGAATGGCCTGCGGATCGATGTCGATGCCGATGACGCGGGCGGCACCCAGTTTCAGGGCGGCGATACCGAGGATGCCGGAGCCGCAGCCAAAGTCGACCACGGTTTTACCGGCCAGATCCAGCCCGTCCAGCCACTGCAGGCAGAGCGCCGTGGTGGGGTGGGTACCGGTACCGAAGGCCAGACCCGGGTCCAGCATGACGTTGACCGCATCGGGGTTCGGCACGTCGCGCCAGCTCGGGCAGATCCAGAGCCGCTCGCCGAACTGCATGGGATGGAAGTGATCCATCCACTCGCGCACCCAGTCCTTGTCTTCCAGCTGCTCCACCTTGTAGCCCACGTCTTCGCCGAAGATCTGCTGGAAGAAGGCGATGGTGGGCGCCGGATCGGTTTCGGCGTCGAACAGCCCCATTACTTCGGTCTCGCCCCACAGCGGGGTTTCACCCGGCATGGGTTCATAGACGGGCACATCCTTGGCATCCATAAAGGTCACCGCCTGGGCACCACGCCCCAGCAGCATGTTGCTCACCTTGTCTGCGGTCTTGGCAGTGGCGTTGATTCGAATTTGTATCCAGGGCATGGCGTCGACTCTTCATAAATGTGAAACCGCGGGATTCTATCATCATGGGCGTGTGCTGTCGTGGTTTGCCCATGCAGTGTGGTGGAGGAGGCGGACTTTGCCGAGTTGGCACGGTTCGTGTATTCCTCATTGGGTGACGGGAAGCAACCTGTTCCCGCTGAATGCTTTGCTCTAGGAAAGTTCCGTCATCTTTTTCAGCCACCTTCGGGTGGCTTTTTTTTGTCCGCAGAGTGGCCGGGGGCTGCATACCTTGGTGGCAGGGTGCAATGTGGCAAGCAAGCGGGGAGGCGGGCGGGATTGGCACACTAGCTGCAAAGCTACAGAGGTCCTGCATAAGGATATGTGTGTGATTGTTACCCCAACGTTCAGGTATTTAGGGCCATCCCGGCGGGATGGCCCCTTTTTTTGGCTCTTTTTATGGTGATGCTGCGTGGTGACTGTCTGTTGCCTGAGGTGAGCTGTGCTGTGATGGGGCTTGTCACTGGTGAGTTCACCCCATGATGGTGCAGTTTTTACCCATAAGGGATTAGTTGCCGAACTGGCTCATGTCGATCACCAGCTTGCCCACCATGCGGCCGGCTTCCACCTCGGCATGGGCCTGAGCCAGGGTAGTCGGGGTCAGCTCGGCCACTACCTTGCTGAGGGTGGTCTTGACCACGCCCTGGTCCACCAGGGCGGCGACCAGTCCCAGCAGGTTGTGCTGCTCGATCATGTCCGGGGTCTGGAACAGGGAGCGGGTGAACATGAACTCCTGGCTGAAGGTGACGCTCTTGCTCTTTAACAGGGAGAGGTCCCAGGGCACGCTCGACTCGGCGATGGTGCAGATATGGCAGAACGGGCTGATGAGGCTGGCCATGGCATCCCAGTGCTGCTCGGTGGCATTGGTGCAGAAGATGGCATCTACCTGAGTGATGCCGAGCGCGGTGAGCTCCTCCTGCAACTGGTGATGGCTCACCACCTGGTGGGCCCCCATCTGCAGGCACCAGGCCCGGGTCTCGGGGCGGGAGGCGGTGGCGATCACCTCCATGCCGGTGAGCTGGCGGGCCAGCTGGATGGCGATGGAGCCGACCCCGCCGGCGCCGCCGATGATCAGCAGCTTGCCGCTGCTCTCGCGGGTGAGGCGCATGCGCTCGAACAGGGTCTCCCAGGCGGTGATGGCGGTGAGCGGCAGGGCGGCCGCTTCCACGTCGCTCAGGCTGATGGGGGCGAGGGCGGCGATGCGCTCATCCACCAGTTGCAGGGCGCTGTTGCTGCCGGGGCGGCTGATGTCGCCGGCATACCAGACCCGGTCGCCCGCCTTGAACAGGGTCACCTCGCTGCCGACGGCGATCACCTCGCCCACGGCGTCCCAGCCCAGCACCCGTGGGCTGCTCTCGACCTTGGCCTTGGGGGCACGCACCTTTGTGTCCACCGGGTTGATGGAGGTGGCCTTGACCCGCACCAGCAGGTCGCGCGGGCCCGGTGTCGGGTCGGCCAGATTGGCTTCGATGAAGCAGTGGGGGTGATCGCTCGGCAGATAGTGGGTCAGGGCGATGGCTTTCATGGCAGTTCCTTTCAAATCGGTTGGATGGGGATTGCCAGCCACTCTAGTCTGGTTGATTATTCAGATTAAGATGGGTAATTGGTAAAGACTGTTTGAATATATGAACAATGTCGAACTGGAGCTGATGGGGCTGTTCGCCACCGTGGTGGAGCAGGGCAGTTTTACCGGCGCGGCCGAGTTGCTCGGCATGCCCAAATCCTCGGTCAGCCAGAAGATCTCGCGGCTGGAATCCCAGCTCGGGGTGCGCCTGTTGCAGCGCACCACCCGCCGGCTGAGCCTGACTCCGCAGGGAGAGGTCTATGTGGAGCAGTGCCGGGGGTTGCTGGCACTGGCCCGCAGCGCCAATCTGGCGATGGCGCGACTGCGCGCGGCCCCGGCTGGCCGAGTGCGGATCACCGCGCCGGAGGCGACCGGCACCCTGCTGCTCGGCCGGATCCTGGCCGAGTTTCGGGCTCTCTACCCCGAGGTGGTGCTGGAGCTGACCCTCTGCGATGAGCAGCTCGATCTGGTGGGGGAGGGTTACGATCTGGCGCTGCGGGCGGCACCGCTGAAAGATTCCAGCCTGATCTGCCGGCGCATCGGTCAGGTGCCGCGCCATCTGGTGGCGGCGCCCGCCTATCTGGCGGCCCACGGTATGCCGCAACAGCTGAGCGAGCTGGGCCGATACGCCTGCCTGGTGCACACGTCGTTGCCGGTGTGGCCGCTGCAGGAGGGAGGTTGGCGGCCGCAGGGGGCCTGCATCAGCAACAGCCTGCTGGCGCTGCGGGAGCTGGCCATCAACGAGGGGGGAATTGCCCTGCTGCCCCATCACGTCTGCGAAGGAGATCTGGCGAGTGGCCGCTTGCAAAAAGTGTTGCCCGAGCTCGCCGTGCCGCCCAATCCCTTCTATCTCATCTACCCGAGCCGGGAGCACCTGGCGCCCGCCCTGCGCAGCCTGATGGATTTCGTGGCCGAGCGGTTGCCGTTTGCCTGAGGCTACCAGCCGCTCTGGCCGGCGGACTCCTGATTGGGCTTGAGGCCGAGCGGCACCGACTGACGCTCCGCCAGCATGCGGATCTGCCCCTCGATCAGGCTGGCGTTGGGGCCCAGCACCAGCACCAGCTGATGGTCGTTGAGCTGGATCCAGGAGAGGCAGCCCAGCCCCAGCAGGCGGGATTGATCCACCAGCGAGATGTCGCGCACCCGCAGGCTGAGGCGGGTGAGGCAGACGCTCATCGCCTGCAGGTTGTCCATGCCGCCCAGCACCTTGAGGTACTGGATCGCCAGCATCTGGGGATCGGAGGGGGCGACGCTGGCGAGGCGTGGGTGTTCCGGTGCGATGGGCTTGCTCGGCAGGCTGAGGGGCGTGCGCTCCAGCAACTGATAGAACAGCAGGGTGTAGGCGACGAAGAACAGGATGCCGACCGGAATGAGCCAGAAGCTGTGCTCGCCGGCGTGGTAGCTCAGCACCAGATCCAGCAGGCCGGCGGAGAAGTAACTGCCCACCTTGATGCCGAGCGCGCTGCAGGTGGCGAGCGACAGGCCGGTCAGCAGGGCGTGGGCCAGAAACAGCCAGGGGGCGGTGAAGGCGAACAGGAACTCGATGGGTTCGGTGATGCCCACCAGCGCCGAGGTGAGCGCCAGGGTGAGCAGCAACCCCCCCTGCGGCAGTCGCTGCATGCGCTGGCGGTGCAGCCAGATGGCGAAGCAGGCGCCCGGCAGGCCGAACATGATGATGGGGTAGAGCCCGGCCACATAGCCTTCGTGCAGCGGCTGGGCGCTGGCCAGTGCCTGCAGGTTGCTCTCCCCCAGCCCGATGAGGCTGCCCAGCACCTGATGCAGGCCGAGCGGGATCAGCAGCCGGTTCAGCACGCCGTAGCAGAAGGCGCCGAACGGGGTGGTGAGCAGTTCGGAGGCGAGCAGGGTGATGCCCTGTTCCAGTAGCGGCCAGAGCAGCGCGAGGGGGAAGGCCAGCAACAGACAGGTGAGCGCCGAGGCGAGCAGGCTGGTGAAATCGCCGTTGACCAGCCGCAGCCAGTGGGGCATGGGGGGGCGCTTGAGCCAGGGGTAGACGATGGCGGTGGTCAATCCCGCCAGCAGGCCGCAGATCATGTCGCTGTGCAGGCCGGGGGCCAGGGTGCCGAGCGCCGAGCTCAGCAGCAGAAAGTTGACCGCGCCGGCCAGCGCCTGGGCACCTTCACCCTGGCGGCTCAGCCCGAAGGCGATGGCCACCGCATAGATGAGCGGCATCTGGCTGAACAGGGCGCGGCCGGTGAGGGAGAGCACCGCCAGATCCAGCACGTCCGGCTGGCCGAGCCGATAGAGCAGCGCGGCCAGCGGCAGGATGGAGACCGGCAGCAACAGGGCGTAACCGAGTCGCTGCAGGGCTTGGGTCAGGATCTGTCTGGCGTTCTGTACGGGCATAAGGGCGCGGCATTTTGTGATATGGCGCACAGTTTACCCGTAAAACACCCATTTTGGGATAGTTTCGGAACCCTTTATTAATCCATCGATGATTGCGGCTCAAACAAGCGCCGCACATGCTGGCTCGGGGCCGGGGTCAGCAGGCTGACCAGCACGAAGGCAATCAGCCCCAGCGCCAGGCTCGGCACGATGGCGTGCAGGCCGGCCGGCTTGATCTCCCACTGGCTCAGGATGGCGTAGCAGAGGATGCCGCACACCATGCTGGCCAGGGCCCCCGGGCCGTTGGCCCGCGACCAGTAGAGGCCGAGCACCAGCGGCCACAGGAACACCGCCTGCAGGCCGCCGAAGGCGAGCAGATTGAGCCAGATGATCATCTCGGGGGGCTGCAGCGCCGCCAGCAGCACTAGCGTGCCCAGGATCAGGGTGCAGAGCAGGGAGAGGCGCGGCACCCGCACCTCCAGCTTCTCTTGGCCGGCCTTCTCCGGACTCAGGTAGTTGAGGTAGAGATCCTTCACCAGGGTGGCGGAGGCCTGGATCAGCTGGGAGTCGATGGTTGACATGATGGCCGCCATGGGCGCCGCCAGGAAGACCCCGGCCAGCCAGGGGGGCAGCACTTCCATCATCAGGGAGGGCATGATCTTGTCCGGGCTGTCCATGCCGGGCAGGATGGCGCGGCCCAGGGCGCCGGCCAGGTGCATGCCGAACATCAGCAAGGCGCTGACGATGGTACCGATGAGGATGCCGCGGTGCAGCGCCTTGCTGTCGCGATAGCCGAAGCAGCGCAGCGCCGAGTGGGGCAGCCCCACCACCCCGATGCAGACCAGCACCCAGAAGCTCAGCATGAAGGGCTGGGTCAGCAGGTCGCCGGCCCCCTGCGGGCTCACCAGCTTGGGATCTATTACCTTGAGCTGGTGGATGAGGTTGGGCAGGCCGTCACCGGCCACCAGAATGCCCGCCAGCAGGGCACCGGTACCGATCAGCATGATGATCCCCTGCAGCGCATCGGTCATCACCACGGCGCGAAAGCCGCCGATCACCGTGTAGAGCAGCACGCAGCTGGCAAACAGCAGGAGCCCCTGCTGATAGCTGAGGCCGGTGGCGGTCTCCAGCAGACGGGCGCCGCCGATGAACTGCACCACCATGGTGGCGATGAAGGCGAGGATAATGGTGACCGAGCCCAGTACCACCACCGCCTTGCTCTGGTAGCGGGCCCACAGCATGTCGTTGATGGTTACCGCATTGACCCGGCGGGCGATGATGGCGAACTTCTTGCCAAGCACCCCCAGGGTGAGCCAGACGGTGGGCAGCTGGATCATCGCCAGCAGCACCCAGCCCAGCCCGATCTTGTAGGCTGCTCCCGGCCCGCCGATGAAGGAGGAGGCCGAGGTGTAGGTAGCCACCAGGGTCATGGCCAGCACCAGCCCGCCCATGCTGCGATTGCCGATGAAGTACTCCTGCACGAAGTCGCCGCCCACCCGGTGGCGGCTGGCCCAGAAGCCGACTCCCAGCACCAGCACCAGATAGATGCACAGTGGCAGCATCAGCTCAAGATTCATGGGAAGGCTCCTTGGCATCGAGGGGAGGGGAGTCGAGGGGGATGTCCACGAACAGGCGATCCACCATCAGGCCGCACAGCACGATGAACAGCAGCGGCATCAGGATGCAGCTGAGCAGGAACCAGAGCGGCATGTCCCAGCATTCGATCTCTGCGGGGATGAAATAGGCCGTGCCATACCAGGCAAGGAAGTAGAGCAGGGTCAGCAGCAGGCAGAGGGCTGCTTCCCGGCGAGCGAGCGCGAAACGATTCACCTTGGCCTCCGACAATTTTGAGGGGCGCAAGGATAACAAAAAAGGGCCATGTCGCCATGGCCCTTTTTCAACAGAGGCTCCTTGCGGAGCCGACGTCCACCGACATGGCGGTCTTCGTCAAGGATCCTTACAGACCCAGCTTCTTGTGCAGGTAGTGGATGTTGGTCCCACCGTGCTGGAAGTTTTCGTCCTTCATGATCTCTTTTTGCAGGGAGACGTTGGTCTTGATCCCTTCCACCACCAGCTCGTCCAGCGCCTGACGCATGCGGGCGATGGCGACGTCGCGGTTTTCACCGTAACAGATCAGCTTGCCGATCATGGAGTCGTAGTAGGGCGGCACCTTGTAGCCGGCGTAGATGTGGGAATCCCAGCGTACGCCCAGACCGCCCGGCGCGTGGAAGCGCTGGATCAGGCCCGGAGACGGCATGAAGGTGGCCGGGTCTTCGGCGTTGATCCGGCATTCGATGGCATGACCACGGATGCGGATGTCCTGCTGGGTGATCGACAGGGGCTGACCGGCGGCAATGCGCAGCTGCTCCTTGATCAGATCCACGCTGGTGACCAGCTCGGTGACCGGGTGCTCAACCTGGATACGGGTGTTCATCTCGATGAAATAGAACTCGCCGTTCTCGTACAGGAACTCGAAGGTGCCCGCACCGCGGTAGCCGATCTCGATACAGGCGCGCACGCAGCGCTCACCGATGAACTTGCGCATCTCTTCGGTGATGCCGGGTGCCGGCGCCTCTTCGACCACCTTCTGGTGGCGACGCTGCATGGAGCAGTCGCGCTCGCCCAGGTAGAGAGCGTTGCCCTGGCCGTCTGCCAACACCTGAATCTCGATGTGGCGCGGGTTCTCCAGGTACTTCTCCATGTAGACCATGTCGTTCTTGAAGAACTGGCCTGCTTCGGATTTGGTCAGCGCGATGGCGGCAGACAGCTCGGCTTCACTGCGCACCACGCGCATGCCGCGACCACCACCGCCACCGGCGGCCTTGATGATCACCGGATAGCCAATGCGCTTGGCGATGGCGGCGTTGTGCTTGGCATCGCTGTCGACCGGACCGTCGGAGCCCGGTACGCAGGGCACGCCCGCTTTCTTCATCGCCTCGATGGCGGAGACCTTGTCACCCATCAGGCGAATGGTCTCGGCGCGCGGGCCGATGAAGATGAAGCCGGATTTCTCGACCACTTCGGCGAAGTCGGCGTTCTCGGAGAGGAAACCGTAACCCGGGTGGATGGCGACGGCACCGGTCACCTCGGCGGCGGCGATGATGGCCGGCACATTGAGGTAGGAGTCGGTACTGGCCGGTTTGCCGATACAGATGGTTTCGTCGGCCAGCAGCACATGCTTGAGCTCCCGGTCGGCGGTGGAGTGAACGGCCACTGTCTTGATCCCGAGCTCTTTGCAGGCGCGCAGGATCCGCAGGGCAATTTCACCGCGGTTGGCGATGACTACTTTGTCCAACATGGGTGGCGACTTCCCTTATTCGATGATGAACAGCGGCTCGTCGAATTCGACGGCCTGACCATTTTCAACCAGGATCGCTTTGATCACACCGGCCTTGTCAGACTCGATTTGGTTCATCATTTTCATGGCTTCGACGATGCACAGGGTATCGCCGACATTGACGTGCTGACCGACTTCCACGAACGGCTTGGCTTCCGGGCTGGAGGAGCGGTAGAAGGAGCCAACCATCGGGGAGCGCATCAGGTGACCGCTCGGGATGGCGTCGGCAGCCGGGGCAGCAGCAGCCGGTGCGGCGGCAGGGGCGGCAACCGGGGCGGCAGCTTGTTGCATGATCATCTGCGGAGCAGCGGTCACCTGACCGGAGAAGTTGCGGCTGATGCGAACGGACTCTTCACCTTCGGAGATCTCCAGTTCGGCGATGCCGGACTCTTCAACCAGTTCAATCAGCTTCTTGATTTTGCGGATATCCATTAGCATTCTCTTTCTTCTTTATCTGATCAGTGATTATCAAGCCGCGCGCAACTGGTGCACGGCCGCGGTTAAAGCGAATTGGTAGCCATCGGCCCCCAGCCCACAAATGACCCCCTTGGCGACATCAGACAGATAGGAGTGATGACGGAAGGGTTCCCTGGCATGGACGTTGGACAGGTGAACCTCGATAAAGGGGATGGCCACACCCAGCAGCGCATCGCGGATGGCGACGCTGGTGTGAGTGAAGGCGGCCGGGTTGATGATGATGAAATCCACCTGACCCATGGCCTGGTGGATGCGGCCGACCAACTCATGTTCGGCATTGGATTGCAGGTGTTCCAGTGTGACCCCGAGTTCGCCGGCGTTGTGCGTCAGATCGGCGACGATCTCATCGAGCGTCTTGCTGCCGTAGATGCCCGGTTCCCGTTTGCCCAGCAGGTTCAGGTTCGGCCCGTTGAGCAGGAGAATTCGGTGTTTTTGCGACATATTGAGTACATCCTCGATGATAATGCTGCTATCTGTCAGCCATCTTGTGGACTATCAGAAATCTAGTCATTTTCTGCGCAAATCGGTGTGCACTGGCACACAGATTTCGCAATTATATTGATTTCGTGAAAATTAGCAGCATTTTACTGGTCTAATCTCTACATCTGTCTATTTTTTGCGCTAACTGGTGCGTTGTTGAAACGCTCAGTAGCAAAGACGACAAAGCCGGCTCGAGGCCGGCTTTGGAGGCAGGAACGCAGTCAGGATCAGGCTGCTTCCGACTTCTCGCGGATCAGCTTGTCCACCACGCCCGGATCCGCCAGGGTGGAGATATCCCCCAGGCTGTCGGTCTCGCCGGTGGCGATCTTGCGCAAAATTCGCCGCATGATCTTGCCGGAGCGGGTCTTGGGCAGCCCCTCGGCCCAGTGGATCACGTCCGGAGTGGCGATGGCGCCGATCTCCTTGCGAACCCACTCCTTCACCTCCTTGTGCAGCTCGCGGCTCGGCTCCTCGCCGGCGATCAGGGTGACATAGGCGTAGATGCCCTGACCCTTGATCTCGTGTGGCACGCCCACCACCGCCGCTTCGGCGATCTTGGGATGGGAAACCAGCGCGGATTCAATTTCGGCGGTGCCCATGCGGTGACCGGAGACGTTCAGTACATCATCCACCCGTCCGGTGATCCAGTAGTAACCATCCTCGTCGCGACGGGCACCGTCGCCGGTGAAGTAGCGACCGGGGAAGGTGGAGAAATAGGTCTGCTCGAAGCGCTCGTGATCGCCGAACACGGTGCGCATCTGGCCCGGCCAGGAGTCGGTGATCACCAGGTTGCCCTCGGTGGCCCCCTCCAGCGGCTCGCCCATGTTGTCCACCAGTGCCGGCTGCACGCCGAAGAAGGGGCGGGTAGCCGAGCCTGGCTTGAGATCGGTGACGCCGGGCAGCGGGCTGATGAGGATGCCGCCGGTCTCGGTCTGCCACCAGGTATCGACGATGGGGCAGCGCTCTTCACCGATGGTGCGGTAGTACCACTCCCAGGCTTCCGGGTTGATGGGCTCGCCCACCGAACCCATGATGCGCAGGCTCGAACGGGAGGTGCCGGCTACCGCCTCGTTGCCCTTGGCCATCAGCGCACGGATGGCGGTAGGGGCGGTATACAGAATGCTGACCTGGTGCTTGTCCACCACCTGGCTCATGCGGTTGGTGGCCGGGTAGTTGGGCACCCCTTCGAACATGATGGTGGTGGCGCCGTTGGCAAGCGGCCCGTAGACCAGATAGGAGTGGCCGGTGACCCAACCCACGTCGGCGGTACACCAGTAGATGTCCTCTTCGTGGTAGTCGAAGATGTACTTGAAGGTGAGCGTGGCATAGACCAGATAGCCGCCGGTGGTGTGCAACACCCCCTTGGGTTTACCGGTGGAGCCGGAGGTGTAGAGGATGAAGAGCGGATCTTCGGCCCCCATCGCCTCGGGCGGGCAGTCGGTGCTGGCGGTGGCGACGGCGTCGTGCCACCAGATGTCCCTGTGGTTGTGCCAGGCGATGTTGCCGCCGGTGCGTTTGAGCACGATCACCTTGCTGACCTTGGTCTCCGGGTTGGTGAGCGCTTCATCCACATTCTTCTTGAGCGGCACTGGACGGCCGCCGCGCAGCCCTTCATCGGCGGTGATGACGATGGAAGAGCCGGAGTCGATGATGCGACCGGCCAGGGCTTCCGGCGAGAAACCGCCGAACACGATGCTGTGCACCGCGCCGATGCGGGTACAGGCCAGCATGGCGATGGCGGCTTCCGGCACCATGGGCATGTAGAGGCAGACCACGTCGCCGCGATGCACTCCCTGCGCCTTCAAGACGTTGGCAAACTTGCACACCTCGGTGTGCAGCTCGCGGTAGGTGAGCTTGCGATCTTCGGCCGGGTTGTCCCCTTCCCAGATGATGGCGACCTTGTCGCCGCGCTGGGCCAGATGGCGGTCCAGACAGTTGGCAGAGACGTTGAGCAGGCCGTCTTCATACCATTTGATGGAGACGTGACCCGGGTCGTAGGAGGTGTTCTTGACCCTGGTGTAGGGCTTCATCCAGTCGAGGATCTTGCCCTGCTCGCCCCAGAAGGCATCCGGATCCTGCACCGAAGCCCGGTACATGGCTTCATAGCCTGCCTTGTCCAGCAGGGCGCCGTTGCTGATGTGGGCTTTGACCGGGTAGACCTTGCTCTCGCTCATGTGTCACTCCTTTGAATACATTCTTGTAATGATTAGGTAACAACTTATACCTTTGGCGGGGGAGGGCAATTAGACTTTTGGATAGATGGCAACATCCGCTTACAGTCGAGTCGATGACAATTCATCGCTGATTGGGTAAAACGTCGTTTTATCGACGGAGATAGTCCCATGTTGACCCTGCTATTGTGCTCCTCCCTCTGGCAGTTCGAGGCCCCGCAGGCCACCGATGAGGCCGCATTGGCCGCCCCCCATGCCAACGGCCTTGCACTGACACCGGCACAGCCCGCTTCGCCATCCCTGCGGGACCACATCAGCGGCCAGTTGAGCGAGGCCTGGCTGGCGCGCAAGCCGTCGGTGTCCGTCACCCTCGAAGAGAAAAAATCCTCCTATCCGCAGGACTCGTTGCTGGAAGAGTCACGCCGGCAGCAGGACGAAGGGTGGGATGCCAGGCTGACCTTCAACTGATGAGCGTCAACTGCGCCACTGGCGCGGCGCGGATCCCGGCACACCGCTAGCACCAGGCGCCCTTGCGCGAGCCCAGCTGCTCGGCCAGATGGGGCTCGGCCAGCGGGTGGCTGAACAGATAGCCCTGCCCCTCCTGGCAGTGCAGTGACTGCAGAAACTGGCGCTGGGCCTGGGTCTCGATTCCTTCGGCGGTAACCACCATGCCCAGGCTGTCGGCCAGGTTGATGATGGTACGACACAGCTCCCGGCTGTGCTTGTCATCGGGCAGTGCCTGCACGAAGGTGCGGTCAATCTTGATGCGATCGATGGGCAGGCTCTTGAGCAGACTCAAGGATGAGAAGCCGGTGCCGAAGTCGTCGATGGCGATCTGTACCCCCAGCGCCTTCAGGCGTCTGAACAGCTGCAGGCTCTGATCGACTCGCTGGATGATGCTCTCGGTGACCTCTATCTCCAGCTTCTCTGGCGGAAAGCCGGTCTCGGCCAGGATGGCGGCGACCCGCTCCACGTAACCTGCCGAGCGCATCTCCCGCACCGACACATTGATCGACAGCCTGGGTACCGCCAGTCCGGCGGCCAGCCACGCCTGTCCCTGCCGGCAGGCGGTGCGCATCACCCATTCGCCGATCTGTTCGATGAGCCCGCACTCCTCGGCCACCGGGATGAAGCGGGTGGGCCCTATCATCCCCTCGCTGGGGTGCTGCCAGCGCAGCAGGGCCTCCAGCCCGCTCATGCGGTTGCTGGCGAGCTCCGTCATGGGTTGATAGAGGACGCAGAGCTGATGCTGCTCGATGGCCTTGAACAGCCCCTGCTCCATGCTCATTCGCTCCCGGGTCTGCTCGGTCATGTCCGGGGTATAGAACAGATAGCCGTTGCGGCCCCGGTTCTTGGCCTCGTACATGGCACTGTCGGCGGCGCTGACCAGGGTATCCGGACTGGTGGCGTGTTCCGGATAGAGGGCGATGCCGATGCTGGCGGAGACGGACACCCGCTCGTGATCGAGTTCGACCGGCTCGCGCAGGCAGGCCAGCAGTTGCTCGGCGAGTCGCTCCAGCTCCTGTGGCCGTTCAAAGAAGGGGATCAGCACCAGGAATTCATCGCCACCGAGCCGGGCGGCCACGTCGTTGTGGCGCAGGACGCGGCGGATCCGCTCGGCCAGCAGCTTGAGCAGTTCATCGCCGGCGCGATGGCCCAGGGTGTCATTGATCAGCTTGAAACCGTCCAGATCGATGAACAGCAGGGCCAGTTGCTGTTGGTTGAGCTGGGCGGTCTTGAGTTCCAGCTCCAGCCGCTCCTGCAGCAGGTTGCGGTTGCCGAGCTCGGTCAGGGGATCGTGATAGGCGAGATGGTTGAGCTGTGCTTCGGCCTTGCGAATGGCGCTGATGTCGGAGAAGGCGATGACGTAGTTGGTGGTGTTGTGGCGGCTGTCGTGCACGGCGCTGACATGCTGCCAGGAGGTGAAGTAGCCGCCATCCTTGCGCAGGCACATCATCTCGCCATGCCAGGCGTGACTGCCGGGCAACAGGGTATGCCAGGGATAATCGATGTCGGTGTGGCGGCGCGGATGCATGATGGCCTCCGGCGACTTGCCCACGATCTCCGCCTCTTCATATTGAGTCATACTGGAAAAGGCTGGGTTGACCGAGATGATCTGGCGCTGGCCATCCATGATGATGATGCCTTCGGCGGCGGTCTCGAACACCACGTTGGCCTGGCGCAGCTTGTCCTCCTGGTTGCAGCGACTGGTGGCATCGTGGATCACCCCGGTGATGCGTCGCCCCTGATGGTCGGTGGCCGCCACGTGATCGGCGTGAATGTCGACCCAGCCCCGCAACTGATCCGGCCCGAGATAGCCGAGGGTGAGGTGAATGGGGGCCGTGCCGTTGACCGCCGCCCTGAACTGCTCGCCAGAGAGCGGGTCGAAGCGCTTGATGAACTGCTCCATCCCCCCCTGAAACTGGCTGGCCGTGGTGCCGAGCAGGCGCTCGACCTGGCCGTCAAACTGCAGCCTGTCCTCCGTCACATGCCACTCCCACACCCCGATCTGGCCGGCACTCATGGCCAGTTGCAGCCGCTGCTGTGCTTCGACCTGCTCGGTGACGTCCCGCACTATGGTGAGGATGCGGTCGGGCACCCCCTGTTCGTCCAGCATGGGGCTGTAAATCGCCTGCCAGTGGCGCTGCCGGCCCTGGTGGGCCGCGGTATGGCCGCTCAGGTTCAGCTCGACCCGGGGGACGCCGCTGCTGATGATCTGCTGGAACAGGGGTTCCAGCACCGGAGCCAGCGTGGGGACGATTTCGCGCAGGTATCTGCCGTAGTGCTCTTCTCGGGAGAGACCGTTGAGATCGGCCAGGGTCTGGTTGACGCTGCGGCAGCGGAAGTGGCGGTCAAACACACCTATGCCAAACGGGGCCAGTTCGAACAGCTGTTGCAGCTCGTTCATGTTCAATTGCCCCGCCAGCGGTGGATCCGGCATGGCATTGAAAGTCTCTTCACCCATCGCGCGCTCCTGAATTGACTTCTTTGTCATTTAAGCTGCTGTCAGTATGGCATGAAGCATTCTGGAGGGAAGAGAGGGGGCGTCATTCGCCCCCTTTTTACGGTGTTACCAGCTGAAGTGATAGCTCAGGGTCAGGTTGATCATCGGTTGCCAGTCGTGCTCCTTGATGAGCCACTGCTTGGCGCCGAACTCGGTGCCAAGGCGCCACTGCTGCCAGTGCCAGCTGCGTTCCAGCGTGACTCCCCAGTCCCGCAGGCCCTCGTCTGCTCCATAGGCGGCCATGTGGGCCTGACTGCCCCGGGTCAGCCAGAGGTTGAGGGAGATCTCGGCCGGCAGCGGCAGGCTGTGCTCCATGTACCAGAGCTGGCCATAACGGCCGCTGACGTCATAGAGCTGGCCCAGGGTGAGCTGGTGATCGTCGTCCAGTTGCCAGCCGAGGCGCCAGAAGGCGCTGAAGCGGTTGCGGTCGACCACCTGCATGGGCGCGACGCCGACCGCGAAGAAGCTCTTTTTGTAGAGCGGCAAGGCCAGCCCGGCGCTCTGGCCATCGGCGAAGAGCAGGCCGACCTGGGTTTCCCGCTCATAGGCGAGCCAGAACTGCATGCTGGCATCGGCGCTGACCCCTGCCTGATTGCTGCCGAGCTGCCACTGACCGCCCAGCTGCCACTGGTTGTCCGGCTCTTTGGCCGACAGGGGCAGGGCCAGGAACAGCAGCGGCAGCCAGCACTTATTTGCCATAGAGCCGCGCCCAGTCACGGTCCTGGTGCATGCCCATCAGGTGGCAGATGATGCCGGAGCGCTGGAAGGCGTAGATGAGCAGCACGCTGGTGGCGCTGAGCGCCATGATGAGGCCGAAGTTGTTGGGCAAGATGGTGCCCTGACGGGCGGTCCACCACAGCAAGAGCGGGCCCCACAGGTGCACGAAGATGCTCTTGTGGAAGATGAAGACGGTCAGCGAGTACATGCCGATCCAGTTGAGCGGGCGCCAGCACAACCGGATATTGCGCTGATGCAGCCAGAGCACGGTGCCGATCACCAGAAACTCCATGCCCCAGATGCCGGCGCGGCCGACCATGTCCATCGCCAGCTCGTGTTCGTTGGCGTAGATGTCGCTGAGCTCGACCGTGCTGGTCTCGCCGAACATGAGATAGACGGCCAGCGTCAGCAGCGAGAGCGTCAGCACCAGGCCGTTGAGGCGGTCTCGCCATTGGGGCCGCTGATGCCAGCACCAGCCATAGAGGAAGCCGAAGCAGCCGCTGGCCATGAAGAGGTCGAGGCGGGCATCCAGCTCGTAGTCGGGATGCACGTGCAGCTTCATCCAGCCGTCGATGTGACCGAGCAGATCCTGCACGCCGAGCTGATCCAGCAGCAGGCTGAGCAGGGTCAGCAGCAGCATGCCGCGAATGCCGAACCAGGCATAGACCAGCGAGAAGAGCGCCAGCAGACACATCCACAGCATCACTGGATAGAACGAGATGGCCTCGCCGAAGTTGGGGGCGATCACCAGCCCTTCCACATAGAGCACCAGAATGATGCTGGCGAACAGCACCAGCTTGCCGCCCAGCTGCGGTCTGAAGCTGGCCTGATCGCGGCGGCTGAGGTTGAAGGCGGCCAGTGCCAGGTAGATCTGGCTGACCCAGGGAATGAGCCAGGCCGAGACCTGGGCCGTGGTGTGATCCATGGGCAGCAGCTGGCCGGCCATCGCCTTGTGCGACAGATAGAAGCTGTCCCATAGTGCGTGTTCCCGATTGAAAAAGTCGATGTACCAGTAGTTGAGGTAGCCGGTGTAGTGCTCGAAGACGGCCATGAAGATGACGAGCCCTCGCAACAGGTCGAGACCCGTGATGCGTGCATCCTGTGGAGGCATGCTGATGCTCCTGCATTGGTTGGAAAAGGAGCGGCACTATAACGGTTGCGGCGAAACTGAACGGGAGCTGAATGTAAGCGAATGTTACCAGCAATTGAGGGCCTGCCCTTGTGACAAGGGCGGATGGGCGGATCGGGCTGTCATGATTTGTAATAGTTTTGGCGGTTTATCAGCCTTTCTGGCGGCCGAAGGCCTGGATGCCGCGCACCAGCACCAGCAGGCCGAGCCCGTGAAACGGCAGCGCCAGGGCGAGCAGCAGCAGCCAGTGGGCCTCGCTGCCGCTGCTGTTGATGAAGTCGACCCAGGCGGCCAGCAGGGCCAGCATTCCCGCTATCTGGAAGCGACGGCGCAGCACCACCTCCACCCCGAGATTGGCGAGATAGAGGGTCAGCAGGATGCCGGCGAAACCGGTGAGCTGGGCGGTGCCGTAGAGGACGCGGTCCGGGTTGAACAGCAGGGTCACGAGGGGGGTAAGGCCCTGATCCTGCGGGATCAGGGCCAGCAGCCAGCAGGCGATCAGCAGCAGGGCCGTCTTCATGTCGAACTCAGTCGGCGGCTGGCGCCGGTTTGACCAGGCTGAGGTAGTTGGCATCCATGGTGAGGAAGACCCCCAGCAGGCGGGCGCTGGCGCCGTAGAAGCCAAACGGATCGGCGGCGCGGCAGGCACGCTCGAAATGCGGGAACCAGGCCAGCAGATGGCCGTGCAGCAAGGCCTCCTGCTCGCCGAGCCACTGTTCGCGCAGATCGGCGCTGGCGGCTTCGGCGGCGCGGATGATGAGATTGCCCATCAGGTCCAGTTCGACCCCCAGATGATCGACCGGTTGTTGGTATTTGGCGCTGACATCGATATTGAGCCGGCTCAGCCGCGCCTGCATGCGCTCGAGCGCAGCGGCGTCCTGGTGGGCGGATTCATGGGGAGAAACGGCGTCGTTGGTCAGGAACAGCTCATGGAAGTCGCCGGCCAGCGCGTTGGCCCGCTCGGGGCGCACCAGCAGGCGGGCGATGGCGTCATTGAGCTCGGCCACGGCCGGGCGCATCGGATCGAGCGTGGAGAGGCTCTTCAGGAAGCTTCGCACATCATAGCTGTCGTATTCGGCGATCTGTTCGTCGCTGAGCTGGGCGGTAAACAGGGTGGCAAACCACCAGTAAAGTTCGGCCCGACGTTCGCTAGTGGCCAGAAATTCCTGCATTTTTCCTCCGTGGATGGCAAGCGGGAAGCAGACTGAGCCCGATTCTAACGGCTTTGGCAGAAAAGTTAACCCATAGGTGACAATCCGCCGAACAAGTCGGGAAAAACGCCGCCAGAGGCGGCCTTTTCAGGGCATGTCGGTGACGGTGTCAGGCGGTGGGGCGAGTCTCGAACTGCGGCAGCTCATCGGTGATCTCGTGCCAGGGAGCCTTGGAGCCGACGAAAATGTGAAAGCCGGGTCGCTGGCTCGGTGCCGTATCGAGAATGCCGAGGCGCAGGTTCAACTTGCCGCTGCTGCGCTTCTCGCTGAACAGGCTGGAGCCGCAGTGGCGGCAGAAGGCGAGGCTGGTCTCGGGGGATTTCTGGAAGCGGCTGATGGCCTCCTCTCCTCGGGTAATGGTGACGAGCGCACCATCCAGGCCGCCCACCGGGGCGTAATCGGCGCCGGAAAATTTGCGGCACTCGGAACAGTGGCAGTTGCCCAGATAGTCGAAGCGGTCGGGCAGGCTCAGGGCGACGGCGCCGCACAGGCAGCTGGCGGTCAATGATGTCATCTTGCGGATCCTTGGCTGATGGGTCAGAGCTCCTCGCGATAGAGCGTCTTCTTGCAGCGGGTGCAGATATGCTGGCGCCGGAAATCGGTCTGGTGCACCAGGCCCACATCCAGTTGCTGATGGTGGCCGCAATGAATGCAGAAGATGATGTCGCCATCGATGGCTTCCGGATGCGCTGCCAGATACTGCTCGCGGGTGGGCAGTTGATCCCACTGCGTGACAAAGGGACTCTTGCGAGTTCCGGTATAGTAGATCCAATAGAACAGCGCGAATACCGAAATAATCAGAAACAGCATCAGGTTATCCAGCATGGCTTACTCCCGTGAGGTCTGCGGTGCAAAGAGGCAAGGGGATGACGTGAGCAGCAGTTGACCGGATGCGATGAGAGGGCCCTTCTGTTGCCGGTCGCGTCGTTGTTGCGCATGCCGGGCAACCGCTGTGCCAGCTAAAGATGTTATCTGTTAGTAAATGCTATATCCATGATCTGGCTCTGGTTTTGGCAGTTAGGCCAGTCCGGGCCAGGTCATGATGCCCGAGCGGTGACAGGGGATGGCATGGCTGGCGTGGGTGTCGGGCGATGACTGTCCAGCCGATTGGGGGCCATGGTCATTGTGAATTTCGCGACACATTTTACATTTTTTAAACAAATTTTTGGGTGGTTGGACTGTCTCTTTGATCCAGCTCACGTTACAATGCGCCTGCCCACTTCACCTATCGCGCAAACGATTTTCAGGAGAGAAACGGATGTTGAAACGTGACATGACCATTGCCGGCTATGATCCAGAGCTGTGGCAGGCCATCACAGACGAGACCCGTCGTCAGGAAGAGCATATCGAGCTGATTGCGTCCGAGAACTACACCAGCCCCCGTGTCATGGAAGCCCAGGGCTCCCAGCTGACCAACAAGTACGCCGAGGGTTACCCCTCCAAGCGTTACTACGGTGGTTGCGAGTATGTGGATGTGGTTGAAACCCTGGCTATCGAGCGCGCCAAAGAGCTGTTCGGTGCCACCTACGCCAACGTGCAGCCGCACTCCGGCTCCCAGGCCAACAGCGCCGTCTACATGGCCCTGCTGCAACCGGGCGACACCGTGCTGGGCATGAACCTGGCCCACGGCGGTCACCTGACCCACGGCTCCCCGGTCAACTTCTCCGGCAAGCTGTACAACATCATCCCCTACGGCATCGACGAGTCCGGCAAGATCGACTATGACGACATGGAACGTCAGGCGGTCGAGCACAAGCCGAAGATGATGATTGGCGGCTTCTCCGCCTACTCCGGCATCGTTGACTGGGCTCGCATGCGCGAAATCGCCGACAAGGTCGGTGCCTGGCTGTTCGTCGACATGGCTCACGTGGCCGGCCTCATCGCCGCTGGTGTCTACCCGAACCCGGTTCCCCACGCCCACGTGGTCACCTCCACTACCCACAAGACCCTGGCCGGTCCGCGCGGTGGTCTGATCCTCTCCGCCGCCGACGACGAGGAGCTCTACAAGAAGCTCAACTCCGCCGTCTTCCCGGGTGGTCAGGGTGGCCCGCTGATGCACGTCATCGCCGGTAAAGCGGTGGCCTTCAAAGAGGCGCTGGAACCCGAGTTCAAGACCTACCAGGCTCAGGTCGTGAAAAACGCCAAGGCGATGGCAGCGACCTTCATCGAGCGCGGCTACAAGATCGTCTCCGGTGGTACCGACAACCATCTGATGCTGGTTGACCTGATCGGCCGCGAGTTGACTGGCAAAGAGGCCGACGCTGCGCTGGGTAAAGCCAACATCACCGTCAACAAGAACTCCGTGCCCAACGACCCGCGCTCCCCGTTCGTCACCTCCGGTGTGCGGATCGGTACCCCGGCCATCACCCGCCGTGGTTTCAAGGAAGCCGAGTCCATCCAGCTGACCAACTGGATCTGTGACGTGCTGGACAACCACGACAACGATGCCGTGCTGGCCACCGTACGTGAACAGGTGCTGGACATCTGCCGTCGTTTCCCGGTGTATGCCTGATAACGGCCCTCACCCGGTTTGAGACCAATGCCACCCTCGGGTGGCATTGTTTTTTATGGCGTTGGGCAACAGGGGAGGGATGAGATTGAACCGCGAAGAGAAGATGCAGAGCGAAGAGGCACACTCCTGCGCAGAGCGGGACAAGGCGCTGGAGGCGGCGCTCAGGCAGGCGATCCGCGCCCAGTATCACTTTCGCGCTAGCGAACAGGGGCTGCTGGCCTGGGACGTGCGCCGGCTGGTGCGACTGAGCCGCGATCTGCCGGTGCAGGCGGTGGCGCTCGGCGAGATTGCCGAGCTCGATCAGGTGCACTGGTACGGCCATGACGCCGCCAGTCCCACGGTGCGCAGTGTGGTGGCGCACTGCCAGTTGATGATGGCGGCCGATCTCGCCTATCCCATCCTGCTGGACAGCGCCGGCCGGGTGATGGATGGCATGCACCGGGTAGGCAAGGCGTTGCTGCTGGGCTACAGCCATATCGAGGCGCGTCGCTTTGCCGTGGATCCCGAACCCGATTATCAGGGCTGCGACCCCGATGCCCTGCCTTATGACGACTGAGCTCGGTTGACTGGATAGTCAGGGTGAACATCGGAAACACTATTTTCAAGAGATGGATTGCAGGAGATAGCTCAGTGAAGAGAGTGCTAGAGATTCGGAACTATCGGCTCAAAGCCGGGAGTGGAGCGATTTTTCATAAGTTGGTGGCAGAGCAGAGTTT
>DWSA01000067.1:0-21875 GCA_018244955.1 Ardaris pityusa | reverse complement strand
TGCGACATCACAAGCGAGGCGACATTGTGACAGATATCGTGAAGCCCCAAAAGCGCAGCGAGATGATGGCCGGTATTCGTAACCGGGATACCCGCCCCGAGAAGCGGGTGCGCGCCATGTTGCATCGTGCCGGATTTCGCTATCGCTTGCACAATACCGCCTTGCCGGGGACGCCGGATCTCTGGTTGGCGCGCTACCGTGCGGTGATTGAGGTGAATGGCTGCTTTTGGCATGGTCATGACTGTCATCTCTTCAAGCTGCCATCGAGCAGAACAGACTTCTGGCAAGCCAAGATCGCCAGTAATCGTGCGCGTGATGCCCGTCATCTGGCCGAGCTGGACCAACTGGGTATCCGCCGTCTGATCATCTGGGAGTGTGCCCTGAAAGGGCGCTTGCGACTTGATCCAGAACGTTTGATTCTGGTTATCAGCTGGTGGCTGACCAGTGGTACAAGTCATGGTGAAATTGCTGGTGGATGTGAACTGCAGATCGCCATGGATCATTCTCGTCCATATAGCTGACCGGATAGCACTCTCGGCCCAGTTTCCACCACGTGTGAAAAGTAATTATTTGTTGTTGCCAAATCAGTAAGCTGTTGTCGCCTGTTACTCGTTTGCAAATTGCCTCGATTTTCCGTGATACAACTCGGCAGTGGTAACCACAAGGAGGTGGTGATGGATCCGGTTTCTTATCTTTTCTCGGCTTATCTCAATCTGGTACAGCAGCAGGTATCGGATATTTATGGCACTGAGCTCAAGTCGCTGGTGGTGGAGTATGAGGGGGAACAAATCCCCTTTGCCTTCCAGTTTTGGCAACTGCAGCCGAAAAGCGTCTGCCGCAGTTACGAGCAGGATGCACGGCGCTTCAGCCAATGCACCGTCAAGGCGGCGGCGCTATTTGGCAAGCTGTGCGATCAGTTGTCCCGCCAGGATGACAGCCACTCGCAGCAGCCTCAGTATCGCGCCATGTATTGCGCAGCTTCAGTTAACTACCGCCCCATGATCGCCGATATTCGCGAGAGTAAACCGGATGCGGCCCAGCAGGCTGAGCGCGCCTGCAATCAGGCCATTCTGGCCGCGATGGACAGTGATGATGAAGCCCTGCTGGCCCAGCGTGACCAGGCGTGTGGTAACCAACAGTGAAGGCCAATGCTGCCTTCACTCAGCTAGCGGCTTTGCGCCATTCAGCACAGATGCTGGGTGTGCACTTGGGTATGATGAGGGCGCCCACAGGTCAGTCTGTCGGGCCAGCGCTATCGACACACATAGACCAGGAGGGGACATGATCAGCCATATCGACCATCTGGTATTGACGGTCAGTGATATCGAGCGGGCCGTCGCGTTTTACAGCTCAGTGCTCAACATGGAAGCCATCACCTTCGGGGCGGGGCGCCGGGCCCTGCGCTTTGGCAACCAGAAGATCAATCTGCAACTGCTGGGACAGGAGTCGCGCAACCGGGCGCAGGTGGGCTCGGGGGATCTCTGCCTCATCACCCGCTGGCCGTTGGATCAGGTCATCGCCCAGCTCCATTGCCACGGGGTGGAGATAGTGGAGGGGCCGGTAACCAAGAGCGGGGCCTGCGGCCCCATCGAGTCGGTCTACTGCGTAGATCCGGATCAGAACCTGATTGAGATCAGCCGTTATCCCTGATGGCGCTTGGTATCGGGTGACGGCCGGTGGATGCCGCCCTGTCGGAGCGATCGGGGCAAGTGATGAGAGGCCCCGCACTGGCCCCATCCTGACGCACAATCTCCATGAGCCCTGGCCAGGGCTCTAGAAGGGAGCCTCGCTCTCCTGCGCATCCTGTAGAAACTGTTCCCGCTCCGCCTGATAGGCGGCCTCGTCTTCGCTATCCCAGACCGGGGTTGGCTGTTTGCCGACCGGTGGTTGGGCTGGCGCGGTCAGCGTCTCTATCACCTTCTCCTGCAGATAGGGGTAGAAGGGGTTGGAGGAGGTACGGGTGAGGGCGCCGGGGTTGACGATCAGCACCCCGCGCTCACCGCGCAGGGCCAGGCCCCCCAGATTGATGCCGTATTGTTCCCGTTGCTCGGGTCGTGGCGCCATGCCGTAGAGGGGGTCATCCATCGGGAAGGGCAGGGCCACGTGGGAGAGGGAGTAGATCTCCCTGGGGTAATCGATGTCGAGAGGCTGGATCTGCTCAGGCCCGCCACCGGCCGGCAGACTGCTGGCCTGGGTGCGGGTGCTGGCGGGAGCCTGGTTGCCCACCACCGTCAGCCGGTAGGAGAGCGGCGGGCGCGGCAGCAGGTGGCTCAGCGCCAGCTCGGAGGCGCTGCTCAGCAGCGGGCCGAACAGGGTGCCACGGTTGATGTCGAACAGTACCAGCTCGCTGCCGTTGGCAGGCAGGAAGTGATAGAGATCGGCGATGATGGAGCGGGTACTGACGGTGTAGTCCATCACCGACTGGAAGGTGAGGGTGGGCGGGAAGGCCGCCAACTCGCCGCTGGCGGCCTGTTCACGCACCTGCTGCTGGATGGCGTGGGTCAGCCGGTAGGACTGGCGCGCGCCGTTGACCGGAAACGAGTTGTACTTGAAGGGGTTGAACTCCGGCATGGTGTCGAGCCAGGCGGCGCTGGCAAAGGCGGGCAGCAGGGCGGGCACCGCCTTGAGGCCGGCGAAACGGGCAAAGCGGGTCACCCCTATCATGGGGGAGATGAGCACCAGCCGATCCGGTCTTGCCAGTGCGCCCGTCTTGTCACCTTCCGCATCGAGCGCATATTTCACCGCCAGCGCCCCGCCGTTGGAAAATCCCACCAGATGCAGCGGCAGCGGGCTTGGCGCCTGCACCCTGGCCTCGCGCACCGCCAGCCGGGTGGCGGCCAGCCAGGTCTCCCAGTCGATGTCGATCAGCCCGGCCGGTACGGTGCCGTGGCCCGGAATGCGCAGCCCCAGGGCGATGAAGCCCTGTTCGCGGTAGCGCTGGGCCAGGTGGCGCAGGCTGTAGGGGGAGTCGGTCAAACCGTGCAGGAACACCGCCACCCCTTTCACCTCGCCGCTCGGGCGCAGCAGATAGGAGCGGTTCCAGTCGGTTGCAAAATGAGCCGGATTGATGGGGGCATCCTGATAGTAGCGATTGCTGTCAAGCTGCTGCTCCGGCGGCGTTCTGGCGATCACCTCCTTGGTCACCAGCTCGAACAGCTGCTGCTCGTGGGCCAGATAGGCCTGCCAGTCGCTGTTATCGAGCTGCTCGGCGCTGAGCTCGGGCGGCACCAGGGTGTGCCAGGGCTGCAGCGGCGCCGCCTGCCAGGCGAAGTAGGCGATCAGGGTCCAGCCGAGCAGCAGCAAGCCCAGCAGGCTGAGAAGAAGGCGGCGAACGAGGCGGCGGGTGCGAGCCAGCATGGGAGAGTCCTTGGCACTGATAAAAGAGGGGCGGCCCCGCGTCCACGGCGGCCGTACTAAGGGTCGAAAGCTGGCTTAAAGCCTAAGGGAAACAAGGTGATAAGTACAGACAGTGAGCAGTTCATCCAATGAAACAGAGGGCAGCCCCGGGGCTGCCCTCTGTGGTAAAGCTGTCCGTCTTCGTGGTCGCTGGCGGCGTCAGCAGACCCCTTGAGCCAGCATGGCGTCGGCCACCTTGACGAAGCCGGCGATGTTGGCGCCGCTTTCGTAGTTCACGTGACCCGTCTCATCCTGGCCATAGTGTACGCAGGTGGCGTGGATGCTGGTCATGATCCCCTTGAGGCGGGCATCCACCTCCTCCCGGCTCCAGCAGAGACGCTGGGCATTCTGGCTCATCTCGAGGCCCGAGGTGGCAACCCCGCCGGCGTTGGCGGCCTTGCCCGGGGCAAACAGCACCTTGGCCTCGTGCAGGCGGCGGATGGCGGCGGCGCTGCTCGGCATGTTGGCCCCCTCGGCCACCAGTTGCACGCCATTGGCAATCAAGGTGGCGGCGTCCGACTCATCCAGCTCGTTCTGGGTGGCGCAGGGCAGCGCGACGTCCGTCGGCAGGTGCCAGGGAGTGCGGCCGCTGAAAAATTCCAGCCCCTCTTCGTGGGCATAATCGGCGATGCGCTTGCGCTGCTCGTTTTTGAGCGCCATCAGCCGCGCCAGTTTCTCGGGGGTAAAGCCTGCCGGATCGTAGACGGTGCCGCCGGAGTCGGAGGCGGTGATGACCCGGGCGCCGAGGGCCATCGCCTTCTCGATGGCGTACTGGGCCACGTTGCCTGAACCGGACACAGAGACCGTCATGCCGTCCAGAGATTGTCCCCGGTTGGCCAGCATGGCCTCGACGAAATAGAGCAGGCCGTAACCGGTGGCTTCCGGGCGGATCAGGCTGCCGCCAAAGGAGAGCCCCTTGCCGGTAAAGACGCACTCGGCGCTGTTGGTGAGCTTCTTCATCATGCCCGCCATGTAGCTCACCTCGCGCCCGCCCACCCCGATGTCGCCGGCCGGCACGTCGGTATCGGCGCCGAGGTGGCGATGCAGCTCCAGCATCAGCGCCTGGCAAAAGCGCATCACCTCTCCCTCGCTCTTGCCCTTGGGATCAAAATCGCTGCCCCCCTTGCCGCCGCCCATGGGCAAGGTGGTGAGGGCATTCTTGAAGGTCTGCTCGAAGGCGAGGAACTTGAGCACCGAGGTATCCACCGAGGGGTGAAAGCGCATCCCCCCCTTGAAGGGGCCGATGGCGGAGCTGTGCTGCACCCGGTAGCCCCGATTCACCTGCACCTGGCCTCGATCATCCACCCAGCTCACCCGAAACTGGATCAGCCGCTCCGGCTCCACCAGCCGCTCCAGCAGGCCGTGCTGCAGGTAGCGGGGGTGGCGTACCACATAGGGCCAGATGGAGGCGATCACCTCGCTCACGGCCTGAATGAACTCCGGTTGATGGGGATTGCGGCTGGCGACCTGGGCCAGAAAATCCGCCTGGGAGAGGGAATGACTCATCTGTAACTCCTGTAGTGAAGGGTAAAAGTGGCCTCTTGCCAGAGAAAAGTGCACACCCTGCAGCCAAATTTATGGTTTTTGTCAGGCCTGGATGCAGGTGAATATTTGGTGTTTTTCGCGATTGGGCGAAAATTGTTGTGCGAATCGCCGAAAACAGCAGAAAAGAGCGCCGGAAGGGGCAGATAATTCGCGCGAATCAAAATCTTTTTATGCATTTTTGATTAATAAATAGCAAGAAAATGTTGCTGTCATTTGGCTTGGGTTATTGTTTATTGCATATTTCATGCATCTTTATAGCGTAGCGAGAGAACCCCGCACAACGGCGGAAGTGGCCATTACCATGCTGACTTCGGCGGTGCCGGCGGCAATCGAATGGCCGCGCATGACGATGCAATACCGGGGGCTGGCCGCGTGACAGGGGGCGCATTTTGCAAGAAGGGGGCGGGCCGAGTGCAACTATCCGGCGTGTGTCAGGGGGCAATATGTTAATGTGTCGGCGCTTTTTGCCGGACAGGTCGGTAGCGGCCTTTTTTGAAGATGGAATGATATGCACAATTTTGAGTTAGTGAACCGGCAGCGTGCCGCCCTGATGACCCGGATCCAGGCCGCAGGCCAGTGGCAGGTGACCCATGCTGGCTGATGAATCCATGCGCCTGAACAAATACATCAGCGAGAGCGGCATCTGCTCGCGCCGCGAGGCCGACCGCTTTATCGAGCAGGGCAATGTCTTCATCAACGGCAAGCGGGCCGGGGTGGGGGATCAGGTGTTTGCGGGGGATCTGGTCAAGGTCAACGGCCAGGTGATCGAGCCGCGCGAGGCGGACAGCCTGGTGTTCATCGTGTTGAACAAGCCGGTGGGCATCGTCTCCACCACCGAGGCGGGCGAGAAGGACAACATCGTCGACTTCGTCAACCACAGTACCCGCATCTTCCCCATCGGCCGGCTAGACAAGGACTCCCAGGGACTCATCTTCCTGACCAACCACGGCGATCTGGTCAACAAGATCCTGCGGGCGGGCAACGATCACGAGAAAGAGTATCTGGTGACCGTGGACAAGCCGGTGACCGACGAGTTTATCCGGGGCATGGGCGCCGGGGTGCCGATCCTGGGTGCCGTCACCAAGAAGTGCAAGGTGAAGAAAGAGGCGCCGTTCGTGTTTCGCATCACGCTAGTGCAGGGGCTGAACCGCCAGATCCGCCGCATGTGCGAGCACTTCGGCTTCGAGGTGACCAAGCTCGAGCGTATCCGCATCATGAACGTCAGCCTCAAGGGGCTGCCGGTGGGCGAGTGGCGCGATCTCACCGACGACGAGCTGATCGAGCTGTTCAAGCTGATTGAAGACTCCTCCTCCGAGGTGAAACCGGCCAAAGGCGGCCAAGCTGCCGCCGGGCAGGGTGGCAAACCCAAGGCATCCGCCGCGCAAGCCGGCAAGCCGGCACCGGGCAAAAAACCGCGCCGGGATGATGACCACGAGATTGGCGGGCGTCCCAACGTGCCGGGGCCGTCGGCATTCGAAAGCAAGAGTCCGGCCGGCAAGGGTGCTGCCGGCAAAGGCGGCGCGGCCAAAGGTAGTGCAGGCAAAGGAGCCCCGAACAAGGGGGCCAAACCGGCCGCCGGCAAACCGCGCGCCGGTCAGGGTGGACGGCAGAAGAAGGGGCGCTAAACGCCCCTCACTCCCCGCGTTGACAGTGAAAAACACCGGCCACAGGCCGGTGTTTTTGTATCGATGAACCGCAATTCAGAGTTCGTCGCGGGGCTGGGTGGCGTAATCAGGTAAGGTGCTGATGGCACTCTCTTCCTGAGGCACGCTGGCAGGATCCAGATCGCCGCCGACGTTGCGCGGATCCGTCGGTATGGTGGATGGGATCACCACTGCCTGCTCTGCCAGCCGCCAACCCAGAATGGTTTCCAGGCGTCCGCCTTCCTCTTCCGGTCCTGTGATGGCTTCCAGCTGCAGCGGCAGGGGGTGACCAATCAGGCGGCCGACCTCATCGACGGCGCCGGGATCGGCCAGGGTCTGCTGGGTCGCGTAGAGGTGGGGCAGCGCGGTACGGGGCACATACACCCGCAGCAGCACGCCATTGCGGATGCGGCCACGGGCATCCGCTTCCTGATCCTGGGCGTAACCGTAGGCGAGGGCCGGATCGCCGGCTACGTAGAAGCCTTGCCAGGGGGCGATGGAGGATTGATCCCGTTCATGCACCCCCTCAAACACTATGCTGTGGGCGGCTTCGAGGAAGGTGCCGTGATAGCCGACGAAGAGATAACCGCGCGCCAGCAGCTGGCGATGGGCTTGCTCCAGGCGGGTCACCGACCAGTTGCGAGTACCGGCCGTGCTGAAGCTGACTTCGTCCCCGTCACCCAGGAAGCTGGCACCGTTCGGATAGTCCCGCTCCTGCAGGGCATCGGCACTGTCGGCCGGCGCCAGGCAGTTGAGATCGGCGGCAGGGCAGGTGAGATTGACCACGTCGGCGCTGGCGGCCTGCTCTTGGCTATTGCCCGCCTGCTGGTGGCTGAAGGCATCGCTCTGGGCGGCCGCCATGCTCAGGGCCAGCCGTGCCTGGGCCGGGTTTTCCCGAATGGCTTGCGCCAGCTGCCCTCGTGGCGTTGAGCCATCCTCTGGCGTGGTGTTGGCCAGCGCCTGGGTGATCACGGTATCAAGCTGGGACCATGGCAGGCGGGTCAGCAGATAGAGGGTGATGAGATTGTGGACTGGATAGCCACACTGGCTGAGCTCTTCCCAGCCTCTGGGTTGACGGCTTCTGGCCAGGGATTCAAGCGGTATGGCGCAAACCTGATGAGTGGTGAGGGCCGCCAGACCGTCCCCCTTGGCAAAGTGCAGACGATGACTGATGGCGGTCGGCACGATATGGGTATCGTGAGAGGCGGGGGCACCGGCCAATACCCGATAAACCTTGCCTTCCCAGGTATCACCCAGGTTGCAGGTGCGCTGCGACAGGTAGTTGTAGACCGCATCCAGCGGATCCAGCAGGCACAACACCTTGCCGGTGTGCCACTCGCTCCAGCGCTTCTGACGGCTGTGCTGGGTGGGCGCCGCCACGAAGCCAACACCGGCCGCACTGAGGGTTAGGCTGCGATTGATCTGATTGTTTTCCACGTGCCTGACGAAGAGCGTAGAGTTGCTGGCCATGCTGCGCAGCAGGTCGTCGCTCACTTCGATGCTGTAGATGGGGGAAATATGGCTCACCTCGGATCCAGCATCCAGCTCGTGGAAGAAGACCTTGATGCTGGCGGGGGCATCGTCGCCGACGGGAACCAGCCAATGCAGCGACCAGTTGCCGCGTCCCTGGCGGGTATAGCTGTAGGTGCGTGGGCCCTTGCCCGCGGTGGCGCTGGTCAGGGTAATGGTGGTGCCATCCGTGCGCAGGGTCAGCGCATTGCCGAGGGCCAGTTTGAGGCTGTCTCCCCCTTCTTCCAATACCATGGAGTAGTGCAGTACCCCGGATCCGGCCTGTTCACCCAGCAGGCCGGCGACATCGAGCTGGCTGGCGCGCACCCCCTGGGCCAGATCCAGAGTGCAACGAGTGGCGCACTCCTGCCACAGGTTGAATGACTCGTCGGCCATGACCGGTGAGATGGCACCGCCTAGCATGGCCAAGCCACCGAGTAGAGAAGCCCATTTTGTGTTTGTCTGCATGTGATTTCCTTTGAGTGATAGCAAAGCCACTGGCGCGTGGCGTTCTCCTCCTTGATGAATACAGCCTCTTCCCTGTCAGACGAAACGAGATTAATTCTCGTCTGAGTGCCTTACCTTAATGGGCTCATATGGCGGCGCAACCCACCATATGGGAAGGTTTAATATGTTACAAATCAAATGGATATGCAGTTTTTTGCTGATGGTTTGCTCAGCTGCCCCGATACCGGAAAGCGAGCAAGGAATGGGGAGGGGCTGGAGGGTGATGAGTTTGCCTCCTCATCCGGAAAAGAGGAGGCGAGCACAGATCAGCTGATGGGGGTAGGGGCGGGAGACGGTGTGGTCAGCTTCATGGCGCTGGGGTAGCGGCGTGGATCCAGGCGCAGAACCAGCAGGCTCATCAGCACCAGGCCGGCCAGCTGCCACTGCCAGGCGGCGGCGAAGTCACCGCTCAGGTGGTGCAGGCGGGCCGCCACCCAGGGACCGGTGGCCGCCAGCATGAAGCCGAACCCCTGCATCAGGGCGCTGAGGGTGCCGGCGCGGCGCGGATCCGGCAGGTGATCCAGCGCGATGACCATGATGAGGGAGAAGCTGCCGCCAAGCCCGGCGCCGCACAGCATGCACCAGAGGATGGGGGCGGCAGTCGGCGCCAGCCAGAGGCCGCCAAAGCCGGCCAGTTGCATGGCGATGGCCAATCCCATCCAGGGCCGCCGGTCGAGCCGGCGGGCGGCCAGCAGCGGCAGGCCGAGGCCGCTCACGGTCTGGGCCAGCGCCAGCCAGGCCACCAGCTCGCCCCCCTGCTGGGGGCTCCAGCCCTGCGCCATGTAGGCCGGCGCCAGCCAGGCCACGACGATGCCGTAACCGCTGTTGATGATGCCAAAGCAGCTTATCAGCAGCCAGCTGCGGGGCAGGCTGATGAGGCGCTGCTCGCCGCCGCCGGATACTGCCACCGGCGTTGCGGGCAGCCGTACTCGCCAGCCGAGCCAGCCCATGGCCAGCAGCACCGGCAGGCTCCACAGCGCCAGCGCCTGGGACCAGTCGAGCCGGGCGGCGAGCTGCGGGGTGAGGCTTGCCCCCAGCGCCCCGCCCCCCATCATGCAGGCCGAGAAGATGCCCATCACCAGCGGCACCTTCTGGGTAAATGCCTGCTTGATGAGACCGGGCAGTACCCCCTGCACCAGGGCCGAGCCCAGCCCGCAGAGGGCGGCGCTGGCGATGAGCAGGGCGCCGCTGGCCGCCTCGAAGCGGATGGCGCTGCCTAGGCCCAGCAGCAACAGGGCGGCCCCCAGCAACTGACGCGGCCCGGTGCGACTGCGCAGGGCCGGAGTGAGCAGCACGCCGCCGCCGATGAGCCAGAGTGGCAGCAGGGTCAGCCAGGCCAGGGTGTCCATGCCAAGCCCGAGCGCCTCGGCAATGTCGCGGCTGAGGGGGCCGATGGCGGTGAGAAACGGCCGCAGGTTGAGCCCAATCAGGATCACCAGCACCAGCAGGGCCTGCTGCTGGCGCGTATCGATGCGGGCCTCAGTCATGGTCTGGTGCACCATAGAGCTCGGCGGCGGCCAGCGGGCTCGGCAGCTTGATGAGCGGCAGGGGGGCTGGCGCGAGGGGCAGGCCCAGCTTGTGGTAGGCGGCCGTGCTGTCAAAGCCGAACGAGGCCGCATCCTCGTTATCGAAGGCGTAATAGACGGCGGCAATGCCGTTCATCACCAGGGCGCTCAGGCACATGGGGCAGGGGTGACCGCTGGCGTAGACGATGGCGCCCGCCAGCGGACCGACCTGGCTGGCCTGGCGCAGGGCTTCCAGCTCGGCGTGGCGGGTGGGGTCGCCATCCTGGTGCATGCCGTTGACGGCGCTGGTCACCAGCTGGTTGCCTTGCACCAGCAGGGCGGCAAAGGGGCGGCCTCCTTGCTGGCGGTTATGAAGGGCCAGTTGCAGCGCCTGCTCCAGCCACTCCTGATGGCTGGGATTGGCGGTCAGCGACGCGATCAGGCGTGAGCCGGCGGGTTCGGCAAGGGAGTGGGGCATGACGGATCCTCGAGGCAAGGGGATGGGAGGAGACCAGCCTAGCGGGGGAATCAGTCATGGGGAAATTAAATGATAGAATGACATCCAGTGGTTTTGTAAATGGAGTCACCATGCTGGATCCCCTCTTGCTGCGCAGCTTTGTCGCCATCGTCGACAGCGGCAGTTTTACCCGTGCCGGTGAACGGGTGCACCTCACCCAGTCGACCATCAGCCAGCAGATGCGGCGGCTCGAGCAGCAGCTCGGCTGCCCGCTGCTGGACCGCTCCGGTCGCCAGGTGGTGACCACGGCAGAGGGTGAAAAGCTGTTGGGGCTGGCTCGCAGCATCCTGGCCCTGCTGGCCCGGGCCGAGGAGCAGGTGGCCGAGGCCAGCTTGCAACTGAGCCTGGGGGTCCCGGAGGATTTTGCCGCCGGCGCCATCGCCCCGGTGCTGGCAGCCTTTGCCCGCGATTACCCGCAGGTGCGGCTGGAGGTGCATAGCGGCCTCAGTCACGAGATCTGGCAGCGCTTCGAGGCCGGCGAGCTGGACTTGGCGCTGGTCAAACAGGCGCGGGGACAGGGGGCGCCGCGCGCCTGCTGGCGCGAGCCGCTGGCCTGGGTCGACAGCCGTGCCTGGCCCGCCAGCGAGCGGGATCCCTTGCCGCTGGTGGTGTTCCCGAGCGAAGGGCTCTATCGGCGGCAGGTGACCGAGGCACTCGACGGGATGGGGCGGCGCTGGCGCATCGCCTACGTCAGTGCCAGCCTGGCCAGCCTGCAGGGGGCTGTGAGCGCCGGGATCGGGGTCAGCTTGCTGCCCCGGCGCTTGCTGCAGCCGGATCAGCGGGAGCTGACCCACTGGCCGGCGGTGGCGCCGGTGGAGCTGGCGCTGCACCTGGGGGCGGAGCGCGGCGAGCCGCTCACTCGGCTCTGCGAGGCCCTCATCAGCCTGTGCGATCGGGTGATGGGGCCCGCTGAGCGGTGAGGGGACGCAGGCAGATGCCTGCTTAGCGCACCCTGGTGCGCACGATGAGCAGGGTGATGAGCGCCAGGGTGAAGACGAGCGGGGCCCAGGCACCGTGATGGCTCACCAGGGTGGCGCCGGCAGCAGCCACCCCGGCCACTCCCTGTTGCAGGAAGCCGCACAGGGCCATGGCGTAGGCGCCGTGCTCGCGGCCATCGCTCACTGCCAGCGCCATGCTGTTGGGAAAGAGCACCGCCTGCCCGAAGATGATGAGGCAGTAGCAGGTCATCATGGCCAGCAATCCGCCGCTGCCCTGCAGAGCGCCCAGTGCCCAGAGCAGCAGCATGCCGCTGGCCGCCAGCAGTATGAGCGTGGCCCCCTGGCGCATCAGCTGGCGGCCTCCCACCTGGGCGACCCGCCGGTTGACCGTCATGGCGCCGGCGAAGTAGGCGATACCGATCAGCAACCCCAGGCTGCCGAAGGTGGTGACCTCGAGGGCAAACCCCTGCTGCAGCACGAAGGGGCTCACCTCCTGCAGGGTCACCGTGATGGCAAAGCCGATGCCGCCGGCGCAGGCCGGCCAGAAAAAGCCGGGGCGGCGCAGCAGGCTGGCGTAACGGGCCCACATGCCACCACTCGCCGCCGCCGCCGGATTGGGCCCCTGCAGCGGCAGGCTGCTCATCAAGAGCAGTGCCAGCACACCGACCCCGGCCATCAGCACGAACCCCAGCTGCCAATGGGCATAACGGCTGATGAGGCCGCCTATCCACTGACCGCCGCCAAGGGCGGTGATGAAGGCGATGGAGAGCACCGAGAGGCGGCGCGCCAGCTCATCGCCGTGCCAGTGATCCCGCACCAGGATGCGGGCGATGATGGCCGCCCCGCCGGCCGCCACCCCTTGCAGGGTGCGCAGGATCAGCAGCAGCGGCCCCTGGCTGGTGGTGGCCAGCAGCAGGCTGAGGCCGACAAACAGCAGCAGTGACAGGGCGAGGGGCAGCCGGCGGCCGTAGCGATCGGCGGCGGCGCCCCAGAACAGCACCGGCAGGGCGGCGCCGATGACGAACAGCGAGATGGAGAGCTCGGCCCCTTGCCGGGTCATGGCGAGATCCGTCATCACCACGGGCAGGGAGGGAAGGTAAACGGTGGTGGCCATCTGGGCCATGAAGACGATGAGGCAGGCCAGCGTCATGATGCGGGCGGAGCGGCTCCAGAGACCGGCCTGGTCGAGACATTCCTGGTTATCCATAACAACTCTCGGGCAGTAGGGGAGCCATATCCTTGCACTGCCTGAGCGCCGAGTCAGCCCCTCGTCTGGGTTAAACCTTGCCGGTTTATCAGGGCAGAGAGCACTGGATGGTCAGGCGATGGCCTGGCGCGGCAGCACGGCGAGCCAGAGTTCGACCTCGCCGCTGCCGGTGTCCGGGTCAAAGGCGGCGCCATAGCGCTCGAAATCGGGCTTGTGGGCCGACTGGTAAACGGACTGCGCCAGCCAGTCCAGCGCCTGCTGCCAGGTGTGCGGCATGGTCGAGACATGCCCCTGATGCAGGAAGACGGCATAGGTCTGGGGCTCTATGCGCATCCGCCCCAGCGTCTTGGGCAGCACCTCCAGCGCGGCGACCTCCACCGCACACATGTATTCGCACTCGGTGGCGGTCACACCGCAGATGATGCCATAGGCATGCTCGCCCAGCTGGCCCGGCAGCGGACCCAGGGCGCTGAAATCACGCCATTGGCCGCCAAAGTCGGCGTGGGCGAAAGTATGGTGACGACGCAGGCCGCCAAACAGCATGGGGCGGCCAGTTTCAAAACGAATGGGGTCTGTCATGACACCTCCTGGGCAGGATGGGGTGGCAGCGCTGCGCGCTCAGCACTCCTTGCCTTCGTTGAGCTTGCGCTGATAGTCCGCGGAGACGATGGCCAGCGCCGCCAGAGCGAGTGCCGGTTCAATCCGGTTGGTCTCCAGCAGTTCGATGAGATCCACCGCGAGCTGGACCTCGGGCGGGGCAGTTTCCAATGACATGACAGACTCCGTAACGAGGAAAACGCCATTATACAGGGCCGCTCCCGGATGGGGACCTGTCTGGTGTTGCGGGCGACCCGGCTAGAGGTGCTGGCGCATCTCCTGCTCGATCTGCTCGCGCAGGGCCATCAATTTGAGGGCATACTGCTGCAGCTGCCGATCGCTCTCGTTTTGCGGTTGCCACTGGGGCACCGGGGTCGGTTTGCCGTTCTCGTCCATGGCTACGAAGATAATGATGCAGTGGGTGGTCTTGTGGCGCTCCCGGCTGGCCGGATGGCGGCTGTAGACATCCACCGCCAGGTGCATGCTGGTGGTGCCGGTGTGGATCACCTGGGCGTGCACCTCCACCAGCTGGCCTATCTGGATGGGGCGCAGAAAACGGATCCCCCCCACATAGACGGTCACCGCGTAGCCGCCGCACCAGCCGGCGGCGCAGGCGTAACCCGCCTGATCGATCCACTTCATCACCATGCCGCCGTGTACCTTGCCGCCGAAGTTGACGTCGGCGGGCTCGGCTAGAAACTGCAGGGTCAGCTCGCGGGGTGGGGTCATGGGTGCTCCTTGATTGAGGGTCATTGCCGGTAGCTCTTGCGATAGGCATCAGCCTGCTGGCAGGGGGCCAGGTTGTTGAGATCGGGCCGCTTGTTGCCCTCGCGCTGACCAAAACTGGCGAACTCCTGCTGGCATTTGGCGGCCTTGCCGCCCGCCTTGATGCAGGTGTCGATCCGCTGTTGCTTGCCCTGCTCGACCAGCTGCTGCTGGGCCTGCTGGCAGGCGGCATCCAGCTTGGCTTGCTGGGCCGGGCGATCAAGCTCGCTGGCGGCATGGGCGGGGCCGCACAGCAGGGCCAGGCCGAGGGGGATCCATGGGGTGAGGGTGCGCATCCGGTTGCTCCTTGTTGACCTGTTTCAGGTATACCGCGAATGGCGACGGGATGCACAGGCTCTGCTGCGATAATGGGGCCTCATTCACTCTTGGTTCATCGGCCCGGCGCAAGCATGGGGGAGTCAATTGCGAGGAGTCATGATGAAACAGATGCTTGATCAGTTGTTGGGCGCTGGCAAAGGCTGGCTCAACGAAGGCGGCGACAGCCGCAAGGCGCAGATGAAGGGGATGGCGCAAGGGGGCCTCGCGGCCGGTGCCATGGCCCTCCTGCTTGGCAACAAGAAGATGCGCAAATATGGCGGCAAGGTGGCGGCGGTGGGCGGCGCGGCGGCGCTCGGCGGACTGGCCTACAAGCTCTATCAGGATTGGCAGGCCCAGCAGTCAAGCCCGGCCCAGCCGACCCAGCCGCTCGATACCCTGCAGGGCAATGCGCTGGATGCCAGAGCTGCCCTGCTGGTGCGCGCCATGGTGGCGGCAGCCCGGGCCGACGGTCATATCGACGGCGACGAGCGCCAGAAGATCCAGCAGTACCTGACCGAGCAGGGGCAGAGCGATGCAGCCCGCTGGATTGATGCCGAGCTGGCCCGCCCGCTCGACCCCCACGCCCTGGCACGGGAAGTGACCGACATGGAGCTGGCGACCGAGGTCTACCTCGCCTCCCTGCTTGCCATCGAGGTGGATCACTTCATGGAGCGCGGTTATCTGGATGAGCTGGCCCGCGCCCTCAAGCTCGATGACAACCTCAAAGGCAGCATAGAGCGGCAGGTGGCCCAGCTGGCGCAGCCGGCCTGAACCCCGTCAGGGACAAGGATTGTCGATAAGGCCCCGTTACGGGGCCTTGTTGTGTCTGGTCACTAGTCACTAGTCACGGCACTTCTTATTGGCGCGGGCAGCCACTATGATGGCTCTTTGGCCAAAAGGAATCAGATGAGACTGTCTCATCGCCAGGACACAGAGGCAAGGAGCATTCATTGGAAATACGCAAGGCACAGGAGCAGGACATCGACGCCATCCTCGAGCTGAACCGGCAGATAGGAGAGATCCACTTCGAGCAGGCCCCGCAGGTCTTTTGCCCTCCATCCCCCGAGGAGCGGACTTTCTTGCTGGCGGCCATCGCCGCCGAAGGGCGGCTGTTTTGCGTTGCCGAGCAGGAGGGGGCAGTGGTGGGCTTTTTGACTGCGCGCATCGACATCAACGAAACCATCCCGTTTCTGAGCAAAGAGCCCATCTGCCGCATCGGCACCGTGGTGGTTGATGAGGGGCATCGCTCCCAAGGCATCGGCAAGGCGCTGATCGCCCATTGTGACGAGTGGGGCAAGGGGCACGGTGCCCACCAGATCAGGCTGGAGGTGATGTCGTTCAACGAACGGGCCAAGGCACTCTACGAGGCGTTGGGGTTCAAGATGTTGTCACAGACCATGGCCAGATAAGCCCGTTTCAATCAGATAATTTCGCAAGGAACAGGCCCCATCATGGGGCCTTTTGGTCTTTGGCGGGAGCTGAGTCCAGCTGTTGGTGAATGAGCTCGGCCAGCCGGACCAGGGCGGCCTCCAGTTGCGGACTCCAGGGATGGGAGCTGTTGAGGCGCAGGCAGTGGTTGTGCAGCCCCTTGCTGGAGAAGAGGGCGCCGGGGGCCAGTGAAAAACCGCTGGCCAGCGCCTGGGCATGCAGGGCGCGGCTGTCGAGGCGCGGGTCAAACTCGAGCCAGAGAAAGTAGCCGCCATCGGGGGAGGAGATGCTCACTTCCCCCGGCAGCAGGCGCAGCAGGGCGGCCCGCATCTGTTGCTGGCGCTGGGCCAGGGTGTGGCGCAGCCGGCGAAAGTGGGCATCCACGCCACCCTGGCGCAGCATCTCGGCCAGCGCCAGCTGGCTTGGCACATTGGTGGAGAGGGTCGACATCAGCTGCAGTCGCTGTACCCGCTCGGCGTGGCGACCGGCCACCACCCAGCCGACCCGAAAGCCGGGCGCCAGGCACTTGGAAAAGGAGCTGCACAGCAGGCTGTCGCCACTGGTATCCCAATACTTGATGGGCCTTGGCCGCTCGCGGCCGAAGTAGACCTCGGCATAGACGTCGTCCTCCACCAGCGCTACCCCGCGCCGGTTGAGCAGCGCCATCAGTGCCTGCTTGTGGTCATCCGGCATGGTATGACCGAGCGGGTGCTGGACATTGCCCATCAGCCAGCACGCCTTGATGGGGCGCTGGGCGAGGGCCTCCTCCAGCAGGGCGAGGTCGATGCCCACCCCCGGGATCACCGGGATCTCCACCGCGTTCAGCTTGAGTCGCTCGATGGCCTGCAGGGCGCCGTAGAAGGTGGGGGACTCCACCACCACCCAGTCGCCCGGCTCGGTCAGCACCTGCAGGCTGAGGGAGAGTGCCTCCATGGCGCCGGTGGTGATGATGATCTGCTGGGGATCTACCGCCAGCCCCTCGCCGGCGTAGCGCTGGGCGATGGCGCGGCGCAGCGCCTCGTTGCCGGGGGGCAAGTCTGCCACCGTGCTGAAGGGGTCGAGCCGGCGCATGCTGCTGGCCAGCGCCCGGCCGAGCTGGGGGTGGGGGAACAGGGTGGGATCGGCCACCGCCATGCCGAGCGGCACCAGTTCCCGCGACTTGCTCGCCTGCAACACCTCGAACACCAGATCGTTGATGTCTACCGAGCCGCTGTAGTGCGCCTGCTGGGGCAGGCTGGCGGCCGGGCGGGAGGGGGCCGCCTTGACGTAGTAGCCGGACTGGGGCCGTGCCAGGATGAGGCCGCGGCTCTCCAGCAGTTGGTAGGCCTGCAGCACCGTCATGGGGCTGAGGCCATGGGTCTTGCAGCTCTGGCGGATGGAGGGAATGCGCTCCCCCGGCTGCCAGAGGCCGCTCGTTATCTGCTGTTGCAGCTGATCTGCCAGCTGGCCGTATAGGGACATGGGATTGTTAAACTGTTATAGGTGTATTTCACTATAACTGCATCTGTTATAGGTGTCATGGACCGTGATGTACTTAACGGGCGAAAACCTGTCTGTTAAATGCAACATAGAGAGTCATGCATGATAAGCCTGGATGATGTGGTCAGCCTCTCCCGAATGCAGTTCGGGGCGACGGCGATGTTCCACTTTCTGTTTGTGCCCCTTACCCTGGGGCTGTCCTGGATCCTGGTGATCGCCGAGTCGGCCTACGTGATGACCGGCAAGGTGATCTACAAAGACATTACCCGTTTCTGGGGCAAGCTGTTTGGCATCAACTTCGTGATGGGGGTGACCACCGGCATTACCCTGGAGTTCCAGTTTGGCACCAACTGGGCCTACTACTCCCACTATGTCGGCGACATCTTCGGCACGCCGCTGGCGGTGGAGGGGCTGATGGCCTTCTTCCTCGAGTCCACCCTGGTGGGTCTGTTCTTCTTCGGCTGGGACAAGCTCTCCCGCGGTCAGCACCTGCTGGTGACCATGCTGGTGGCGCTCGGCTCCAACCTCTCCGCGCTCTGGATCCTCATCGCCAACGGCTGGATGCAAAACCCGGTCGGCGCCGAGTTCAACCCCATGACCATGCGCATGGAGCTGGTGGACGTGGCCGCGGTGATCTTCAACCCGGTGGCCCAGGTCAAGTTCGTGCACACGGTGGCGGCGGGTTATGTGGCGGCCTCCCTGTTCGTGATGGGGGTGAGCAGCTGGTATCTGCTGCGCCGCATGGAGGTGCGCTTCGCCCTGCGCTCCTTTGCCATCGCCTCGGGCTTTGGTCTGGCGGCCATCCTCTCGGTCATCGTGCTGGGCGACGAGTCGGGCTATCGCACCGGTGAGGTGCAGCAGGTGAAGCTAGCCGCCATCGAGGCGGAGTGGCACACCGAGCCGGCGCCCGCCTCCTTCACCCTGTTCGGCTTTCCGGATCAGGCCGCCGAGACCACCCATGCCGCGGTGAAGATCCCCTATCTGATGGGCATCATCGCCACCCGCTCCCTCGATGAACAGGTGACGGGCCTCAAAGATCTCAAGGCGCGGCACGAGGAGCGCATTCGCAGCGGCATGCTGGCCCACGAGGCGCTGGAGGCGATGCGGGCCGATGGCAGCAACCAGGCGGCGCGAGCCACCTTCGAGCGTCATCGCCAGGATCTGGGCTACGGCCTCTTGCTCACCCCCTATGCCAAGGAGATTGGCAAGGCGGACGAGGCGGCCATCGCCAAGGCGGTGGCGGACTCCATCCCCCAGGTGGCGCCGCTGTTCTGGAGCTTCAGGCTGATGGTGGGCATCGGCGTGGTGCTGCTGGCGCTGTTTGCTGCCGCCTTCCTGCAGCTGTGCCGGGGCAAGCTGGTGCAATCCCCGCGTCTGCTCAAGGCCCTGTTCTGGTCTATTCCGCTGCCCTGGATTGCCATCGAGGCGGGCTGGTTCGTGGCCGAGTTCGGTCGCCAGCCCTGGACCATCAGCGACGTGCTGCCGGTGTCGGCGTCCGTCTCCTTGCTGACCCCGGGCCAGCTCTGGTTCAGCCTGATCTCCATCTGTCTCATCTACACCAGCCTGCTGGTGGTGGAGTTGTTCTTGTTGCGTCATGTGATCCGCAAAGGGCCCGCCAGCCTGCAGACGGGTCGCTATCAAGGTGAAGTGTTGCAAAACGGGAGTCCTGCCTGATGGATTACGAAACCCTGAAATTGATCTGGTGGGGGCTGGTGCTGTTCATGCTGGTCGGCTTCGTGGTGATGGATGGCTTCGATCTCGGCGTGGCCATGCTGCTGCCGGTGGTGGCCAAGAACGACGAGGAGCGGCGGGTGCTGCTCAACAGCGTGGGGCCGGTGTGGGAGGGCAACCAGGTGTGGCTCATCGCCGGGGCCGGTGCCCTGTTCGCCGCCTGGCCGCTGGTCTATGCCGCCGCCTTCTCGGCGCTCTACGTGCCCTTCATGTTCCTGCTGTTCGGCCTGTTCCTGCGCCCGGTCGGCTTTGACTATCGCAGCAAGCTGGCGGACCCGGTCTGGCGCCGCTGGTGGGATCGCGCCCTGGTGGTGGGTGGCCTGCTGCCGACCCTGGTGTTTGGCGCTACCTTGGGCTTTTTGCTGCAGGGGCTGCCGTTTCGCTTCGATGCGGCCCTTCGCATCCACTACGGTGCCTTTGACTTCCACTGGCCGCTGCTGTTGACCTGCATGGGGACGGCGCTGGCGCTGCTGTTGCTGCACGGCACCAGCTTCCTGCAGTGCAAGACCCAGGGGGAGATCGCCCGGCGCTGCGCCCGCCAGAGCCTCTGGCTCGGCCCGCTGGCGAGCGGCCTGTTTGCCCTGGGCGGCGTCTGGCTCAGCCAGATGGCCGGCTACCGGGTGCTGGAGATAGGGGATATCAACGGGGCGCTCACCCCGTTGATGAAGGAGGTGGGGGTGGCCCAGCAGGGCTGGCTTGCCAACTTCGTCGCCCATCCCTGGCTCTGGTGCGTGCCGGCGCTCGGCCTGGTGCTGCCCATGGTGAGCAGCCTGGCCAGCGCCCGCGAGCTGCCGCGCACGGCCCTGCTCGCCAGTGGCGGCGCCTGCGCCAGCATGATGCTGACCATTGCCATCGCCCTGTTCCCGTTCGTGCTGCCCTCGTCGCTGGATCCGTCCAGCAGCCTGACCCTGTGGGACAGCACCTCCAGCGAGCGCACCCTCTTCATCATGCTGGGGATTGTCGGGGTGCTGATGCCAATCAACATCGGCTACACCCTCTGGGTCTACCGGGTGGTGCGCGGCAAGATGAGCGCCCAGCAGATCCGCCAGCATGGCCACAGCCTCTACTAACCCTCTTCAACCAAAGGATCATGCGATATGTGGTATTTCACCTGGATTCTGGGACTGGGCTTCGCCCTGTTGTGTGGGTTGGTCAACCTGCTCTGGCTGGAGGCGCGCTGGGCCGCCGATGAGGATCTCAAGGAGTCTTGAGACGCAGCCATGAAAAGGCCGACACAGGTGTCGGCCTTTTTTGCATCTTGCTGGATGGTTCGCTCAGGCGGGGAGGGCAACCCGGGCTGCCTGCCGCTCGCTGACATGGGTGAGGCCGTAGGCCAGCAGCACGATCAGCGCCCCGATCCAGGGGGTGTGCATCAACCCCAGGTGCTCCACCACCAGGCCACCGACGACGGAGCCGAGCGCAATGCCGACGTTGAAGGCGGCGATGTTGAGGCCCGATGCCACGTCCACCGCCCTGGGGGTGTGCTGCTCGGCCTGTTTCACCACCAGCACCTGCAGACCCGGCACGTTGCCAAAGGCAAAGGCACCCCACACCAGCACGGTCAGCACCGCCAGCACCGGGTGTGGCGCGGTGAAGGTGAGCACCAGCAGCACCAATGCGAGACCGGCAAACAACAGCTTCAGCGCAGGCAGCGGGCCCATCTTGTCGGCCAGCTTGCCACCCCAGATATTGCCGACGGCGACCGATACTCCGTACACCAGCAGAATGAGGCTCACCGCGCCGGCGCTAAAGCCGCTCACCTGTTGCAGGATGGGGGCGAGGAAGGTGAACGCCGTGAAGGCGCCGCCGTAACCGAGCGCTGTCTTGGCGTAGACCAGCAGTAGCGGCTTTTTGGTGAGCACCGAGAGTTGCTCGCGGATGGTCGAGGCCGCCCCCTTGGGCAGGTTGCTCGGGATCAGCAGCAGGCTGCCCACCATGGCGACGAGGCCGAGCAGGCTCACCACCAGAAAGGTCTCGCGCCAGCCGAAGACCTGACCAATCCAGGTGCCGAGCGGTACGCCGGTCACCAGGGCGACCGTGAGGCCGCTGAACATGATGGCGATGGCGCTCGCCGCTTTCTCCTTGGCCACCAAGCCGGTGGCGATGGTGCTGCCCACCGAGAAGAAGACCCCGTGGGCCAGCCCGGTCAGGATGCGGGCCACAATCAGACTCTCGTAACCCGGGGCCTGCCAGGCCAGCAGGTTGCCGGCGGTGAAGAGCGCCATCAGCCCCACCAGCAACCACTTGCGCGGCACCTTGCCGGTCAGTGCCGTCAGCACGGGGGCGCCGATGGCCACGCCAAGGGCATAGAGGCTGACCAAGAGGCCTGCGGAGGGGAGCGAGACATTCAGCTGCTCGGCGATGGTGGGGATAAGCCCCACGATCACGAATTCGGTGGTGCCGATCGCAAAGGCACTCAGGGTGAGGGCAAATAACGCCAGTGGCATAACAACTCCTTGGATAGGGACTCCCGACGGGAGAATGGCGCCAGTATGCCGAGGGTGTTTGTTGGTAAAAATGACGGTGACATCAAATTACTTTTGCCAAATCAGCAGCAATCATCGCGATGGCTCGGGTCTTGTCGGGCGGGGAATTGTGTGAGTGGTGCACAAAACCAAAAAAAGCGGGAGGCACAATGCCTCCCGCTAGGGGTTGGAGAAATATCCCGGATCGTTATTGCCTCCCTTCTCCCCTGGCGGGAGAAGGGTCGGGGATGAGGGGGCATTCTGTATATGCAGCAAAACTAGCCTAGGGTAGTCTGCTATACCCTCAACCTAGCCCTCTCCCATG